>CAEMYA010000212.1:1053965-1075028 GCA_903131615.1 Diplodus sargus
TCCTGACATAATAATTCAGATTGCAATTAATCTGTCAGATATTATGAATGCAACATGATTCATAAATTAGTGGGAATGATCTTCACAGACACCATTTTCATTTTCTCAGGAAATAAACCTAAAATCATGATGATCATGTGACATTTGGTGGGATCTGTGCTGTACTTGACAAACATTGTTGTTTTAACATGAGAACAAGATTTATAGGCCAGTGCATCTCTGTAGCACTTCACTATAATTCCGTCACATATTTTACCTTTATAAAAAATTGTAGCCTCATGCTACTATCATCTATCTGCAGGCCTCCACCTGTTACAGATAGTTGACTGTTGTTGTTTGATACCCCGTAAGGTTACATCGACAGTCTGGGGCTCAGCGTCAGATGTCAACTGGCACCTAAAGCGTGTTCTATTTTGATAGTGTAGAATGTGAACTGTACTTGTGCTGCCTCTCATTATATCCAAGAAGATTACGTGGCTGGGTCATTGTTCAAAACGACAAAACTATTATTTAGGTTGCTCTTTTTAATATAAAAAAAACAACAACAAAAAACTCTTCACCTGGCGCAGCAGCCACAGTGAAATGTGTAGGACTGGAGGGAGGGGAACTCCAAGGCACCCATGAGGTCACCTGTAGAGGGACACAGATCTGTTAGTGAGGTACATATGTAGACTTTGTATTCTTAAATGTTTGCATTGTGTGAGTTGTTGATACCTTTACTGTCTTAGCATTGCAACTCAAGACAGGAAATTAGAAACATCTGCACAAAGCTGCACATACCTGTTGGGTGAGCAGCAAGGGCCAGCAGCAGCACACTGTCATGTCAAGGCAAGAAAAGCTGAAATTAGTCACCGATAATACCTGAAGCTGCACTAGCGTTTGTGCCAAATGTCCTGTAAGAATAAATAATTAATTCAAAAAGAGTATCACTTCATTAAAAGAAGTTCAAAATGTGAAGGTTTATAGTGAACATTTGCCAAAAGATACGATTTATACGCAGTTCCTCATTTCTGCACATCAACTTGTAAAGGCCTGTTACCTCATCTCTTAACTTGAATGATGGCTTCCTCCTGCAGTCTTTCTTTTGCTATATTAGGATTTAGCTGTGTGTGACTTAATCGAAAAAAAGGGATCTGAATATTCTCACTAACTGACTCATCGGGCTCCTTCGAGAGCTCCGCGGAAGGCAATCAGCGTGCAACGAGAGATGGCACCTTTGTAACTGTCTCATCTCTCAAAAGAAGGAAGGAATTATGACAAATATAGATCTACATGCACTTTGAATACTTTGTGTGTTCAAAACATTCAAAAAAAGAAAAAAAAATACGTTAAGATTATTTAAGAAAAATGTGCACACATGAATTCCATCTTTAAAAATGTTTAAAAACATTTGTCGAATTCATACACACAACAAAAATGGGTAGAGCTTTTAACTAAAGTAACCACAATTTCAATTTCTATTTTACTTTGTTTATATGTGGCCACCTTTTAAGCTTCAAATAGTGTTCTGGGAACCTTATTGTCCTCTGAGAACAGCTTGCTTATTCACTTATGGGAAAAAATTGAGTTTGTGTTATTCCCTCAATTTAATATTTTAATATTTTACTTCTCCAAAACTAAATAGTAAAATGTTGCACCTTTAAAATAAATCATCTTGTGCTTTTTATGTATCAGATTCAGTTATTTAGAAATATGTATTCTCACCTGAACAAGTAGTTGATGCACTGTTGTTCAAGGTCACTGCAATGAAAAAAATCACAGTGTCTTCAGTGAGCTGTTTTTAAATGACTTGGACACATTTTGTAAAGAGAAAAAAAAAAGTAAAGCATTGCTTAAGTTGTTTTCGATTAGCAGAGGGGTGCACAGTGCATAGCTGTGCTGTGTTCAGACTCACCTTAAATTACTGGGTTTGTGGTGAACCTGAAACACCTTGTATGCACCTAAGAAAAGAAACATTATTCTTACATTCTCCATCAGAACATCCTACAACTGACTCCTGGTTAGTGCATATTTTGATAGTGATCGTCTTAAATACGACCTTTGTCACCATTCATCCTTCTAATCTGCTCTCCATTGGTTCACCACATAGTTTAGATTAGATTAGCCTTTATTGTCTCTCTTAGGAGAAATTAGTCTTGGGAATTCCGTGGAAATGAGTCAACCTGGCAGCAACAGCAGTTGACATGCCCTGTATCCCACACAGATCAATAAACAGAAAAAATACACCAAGATTATTGCACCCGATAGACCATATTCACACGGCGGCCATTTTCCTGTGACATCATCTTCGGCATTCAATGAATGAATTCAGCATTTATTCAGCGGCTCGAATGTCGTGCTGCTGTGTTCTAGGGTGCAATCATTTCACTGTTTCCTGACTGATAAGCAACTGTAAGGACAATGAACAGTCCACTCCAGAGGGACATCTGACTATATCTCAAGGTAAAGCACCAGGTTTGATAACCAATTAGCTTCCATTTGAACTTGCATCTATTGATAGCATTCAACCGCATTCTAGAGAATGTTACTGTTTGGTAACGATACTGATAAGAAAGGCAAACATTTATTCAGAATTATGAACATGAATCTTGGGGACATTTGTCCTAAACGTAAAGTTGAACATACTGTATATGATGTTAATGCTAATGTTAGCTAGGAACATGTTGAATGCTAACATCAGCTAACGAGTTATCAGATATGTTGTTTCACATCGATTTATGGATGAATTTGCCACAAGACTTTCAATGTCCATCGTCTTTTCAGTTGGGGAGCTGTGAAATGACAACAATTTCCAGATTGCGTCCGTTTATTTGACTTGAAACCTGGAACACAGCAGTATAACATTAAAATCACCCTCCCTGAGCTTGCTGTTGTAAGAAGAATGCCGCCGTGTCAATAAGGTGTATGGAAAATAGTTGCATTAGCGCCCTAACACAAGGGTACTGCACAGATACCATACATCAAAAACATTACACAATTATTCCTTTATCAAAAATATTACATACCCTACACCAGAACACTGCACAAATACCCTACACCGAGTTATTGCATACCAGGATATCATCGCCTCCTCCCAAGAGAAATGTATGCCTGTTCGACTTACAGTTACAGGGTGTTGTTTGGGTCACTATATCCTGAACAGAAGATGAGGGCAGCATGCTTATTATTTTTCCAGCCTCTCTGATCAAAACCTTGCGATTCTTACGTTGTGTTCAATGACCTTTGGCATCCCCCAAGGCTCAAACCTCGGGTCCCTGTTTTTCTGTTTATGTAACTCTTATGTAGACGTCACAGTTATCAGTGTAGCATCTCTATAACATATTCTTAGACTTACCAACACAGAACAGATGACCGATGGCCCACAGGTAACCACTGTAGTCAAACTGCAAAAAAAAGGCAAACATGTAAACAGTAGATTTTCTTGTATTCTTTCTCCTGAGTATAGTGACTGAAAATATAATGTTGTAATAAGAAATCCTCCATATGATGATAATAAATTATTACCTGAGGATCGTAGAAGGGGAGGTTGATGGCTGAGAGCAGCATGAAGAATAAGCTACAAGAAGCACATTTAAAATTGTAGTCATGTGAACAGGTTATGGTGGTTATTTTGTTGTTGTTTAAACCATTTTCAAGGGAAATCTGATATGTAGTGTACCCTAAAATTGGCACAAAAAAAGTCAGCATCTTTATGGTTGCATTCCATCTTGATGTAAGTGTCCAACATACACTGGATGCAATACAGCTCAGGCTGAAGGAAAAAGGGTCACAAACCTGATGGATTTCAGCCATTGCCCCTTCTGTTGACAAAAGACACATTTTACAGAGCGAGATACATCATAGTGCCGCCTCCGAACTTTATATTCCTCCATTTACTTCCAACGAATAAGATCAGATGAACTGCACATAGCTGCAGACGTTCTCGTACAGCAGGCTCTTACCTCTCTATGGACGACCTTCATGATTATGTAACTGACAACGTGAGAGGAATTCTGAAGAGTGAAGAAAAAAGGAATGTCCTAGACCAGAGAAAAGATGATGTAAGATCACTGAGAATACAATTATTGTAATGTAAAGGACAGGACATCTATGGGTGGGAGGTTGTATGACGTACAATGCGTGACAAGGCCCTGGAACCAGCATATATGTTCCCTACAAACAGGAGGGAGCCAGGCAGCCAGGAGAGAGCTGCTGATCTGTAAGACAGCATTCAAATATTAAACTGTTTAAAGTACATCTGCTTATTTACAACCACTGAAAGCAGTTGAGTATAAACCCTAATGCAGTGTAAAAAAAAGTACCTGGTGATGCGGCTCATCTCCACCCATCCCAGCTTCCCAGAGAGTAGAAGCAGGACGGCGCCGATAAATGTCTGCCATCTGGAAATATGCATTTTTTTTCTCATGTTAGTGAACACAGCGTTTGCACTTCAGCACTCATATTAAAGGGGCACACGACAGGTCATTGTGAAATTAATTATAATGCTGATTTAAAAGGTAAAGTGGTCACACATTCATAAGATTAATTTAGAAGAGCAACGTTTTTCCTTTAGGTGACAAATTTGTTTGACCTTTTAAATGCCTGCATGTATATGGAAGCCAATTTCTGACTTTAAAGGAAGAAAAAAAATCCTATGGTAAAGTTAAAAAAAAGTAATTATGTAATAACAGTTTGTAACTGTGATAAAAACAAGCTGACATTATGTTAAAAGTCAAAATAATGACTCACAGTTTTAACTTTTTTAACCTCGTGATTTCGACATTTTGTCAGTTATGTTATGTTTCTTTTTCTTTTTTTATTTGGCAGAAATGGGCTTCCACAGTTTGATTAAACAGTTTGTTTAATGAGCGTGAAGGGATAAAACATGAAGAGTCCTCGTCTTCAGCAACTCACCCTTGAAATAAGGTTGGATATGTGAAATTTAACACTGACAGGACAAACTGGAAAAAACAAACACACATATATTTCAGGGATCATCATAAGCAACACAATGTGATGACTTTTACAACTTATCAGGAGACGCTCCACCACTGGCACCAAGACAGATTTCAAAATCCGGCCAATTAATGTGTCCATAACTATCTGCAACAGTACAACAGGGTATAACACAGCAGTGGATGTAATACTATTATAACTGTGTCACTCTTCGATTCGGCATTCTTCAGATGCAGAAAAAAGGCATCTTTACACCTCGTCTGCACACACTTCCTCAAACTGCTCTCTGCCAAAATAAGAGTCGAGTCTTTGATCACAGTACTGCTTAGAAGGGGCTGGTTCACGCCCGATTAGAATTTGAAAAGGGTTTTAAGTCATGGTAAATTGATGGTTAGTGCGGATGATGAGGGTTACATTGCAATGTTACGCAATTTTCAGAGGAATAAGTCACGGGTAAATGTGCAGGAACTGAGATGGAGACTTGTTTGCTGCAAAATTTAAATGCATCACAACTATAGTGCGCCGGTTATATAGTCGATTGCAGAGTAAAAAAAATTAAAAAGTCAAATAGTTTTTCTTATTTTTTTAACTCGTCTGAGAGATAATGTGGTTCTCACTCTGAGTGAACGGTTCCCCATCCCCTCTACACTCACCTTATTAGTGAAATATGATACAACGAAAACGACGCCAAAAGCGAGACCAGTGAAATGTCTTCTCCACTGCATGTTGACCCGCCGACACGCCGCAGCACGGACATGATTCCTTTCCCCCCGAAAAACAACACTAAACCAAAGACATGTTGCCTGTTCAAACTAAAGACATCTCCAAGATCGGAAACTTCCCTCAGTGTCCCGCTGACACGTCAAGACGTTGTGAGACGAAGATCGTCTATACATGAGAAGATTATTCACCGGCAAAGAAGTGCGTCACACAGTTTTGATGCAGGTACGTTTTTTCCCCTCATTTTCTGCAGGACATTTGAGTATGAAAACAAACGTGTTGTGGAGTATATGTCATCTGCAACACGTATGGAATAAATAAAGAGCAAGTCGGCGATCATACAATACCTCTTGGGACTCACTTGCACCCCAGGATTTGTATCGATTCACAGTAGAATGACAGAAAACTCTAAACACTAAAACACAATTTTAGCAATTTCACATTCATCTTAATGTAATAAGGAGCCTATTAGCTGTCATATATAGTGGTATGTAGTATACCAAATGTCATGCACAAAATATAAGTTGAAATGTTAAGATACATTGCCTTAACTAAAAAGACAAGATTAAAAAATGCATTTAAGAACTATTAAAACAGCAAGCCTTTAGATTTGTATAGTGTATTTGTGTTTTGGACTGTTGGCTGGTCAAAAGAAGTTATTTTAGGACTTGGACTCTGGGAAATAGGAGGACAACCTTGATGACGTCACCAAGGCATTAAAATGGGCATTAAATGCATTTACTAAATTAAGTTACAGTTACCCCAAAACACCTTGCAAAATTTCACCATGTACAGGATATTGTGACACAATAAAGGTATCACCATCACAATTGTTTTGCCCTTTCTTGGATGTTTTTTTCAATTCAAACACACATTTATGCTTATAAGAAAACGTGAAAAAAGAAAATAATTCTCATCATGTCATTTTGTTACTGATTAATAAAAGGTACCCCAGCCTGAGCTGAAATCTGTGTTGGTATCCCTGAAACGGGGTCAGAGTGACACCTCTCTCCTTCCCTTTGTCGCTGGCTCGCCCGTGTTCGGGGCGGTCACGTGGTGTCCAGGAAGTTTCCGTGTTTACAGAGAGCGGACGGACTGTGGCTGCTCGGACCTCAGTGTCAGAAGAGG
The DNA here is from genome assembly GCA_903131615.1 of Diplodus sargus. Lineage (NCBI taxonomy): Eukaryota > Metazoa > Chordata > Actinopteri > Spariformes > Sparidae > Diplodus > Diplodus sargus. The sequence goes on from CAEMYA010000212.1 coordinate 1,060,749, forward strand.
ATGGTCCGCAGTCATGGCTTTTTTAAAGACGCCAGAGCGGACTAAAGAAAGGTTTGTGTCTCTTCGCCTGTTGTTGACGCGCTGTTGTCTCAGACAGACGGCTCGCTCTGTGTGTTAGTCGGAGCTCCGCAGCAGCAGCAGCGGGCTGTTTGTCTCGGCTGTGGCTGAATCCCATTATTACGTTCAGCTGGGCCACTCTGCTAATGAGAGCTTCGCTGCAAGTTGTGTGTTGATGCACTGTCGTTACTAAAGGCGCCGTGAGTGTCTGCACGACACTGTGCGACTGCGTGCTGGTGAAGTACAGTGTTTAAAATGTCTTATCATATCTTTCTGTGTTTGAAGAACAGCACATGAAACCTATTTGAATCCTGCTCTGACTTCTATAACCTTCACCAGAGGGCCCTCCTGACCTGACAGGGGCATAAATCCATATACAAGTTATTTGAATATGACGTATCATAACCAGCCTAAGTGCACGATGGCTCATAAAGTCATTGTCATCAAATGGAGAAAGTAGTATGGTATTGAATAAGTCCTTAGGTCAATTACATATGTTCTAAATTTACCTCAAGAGCCAGCTCTTAAAAGCTTTTAAATGATGTTTATCTGATTTAAAGAGAGGAGGCATTGCATTTCCAGATTACTCAGTGTAGTTCGGCCTGCTGAGCCAGGAGGAAGAACTGCCCGCTCGGAGGAAAGGATGTGCAGAGCAGCTGAGCTCATTGCACTTCTTATATTATATAAGTATATTAGATTGAGTGCATCAAGGTGCAGGTCAGCATGAATTAGATTTATGGCAGTATAACAATGTGGTGAATGTAGAACTCACTCTGCGATGTTAAACCATTTATTCTGACCTTTAACCTGAATGCTGATGGCTGCAACCAACTTCTTCTTCTTCTTCTTCAGCATGTCTTTTAAAATTAATTTATTAGTTAATTTAGGTTAACAAAGTGACGTAATTGTGATCACTCACGTCCTCAAAGGTCTGGTTTTGTCCATAACCCAAATTATTTTCTGTCATAGATGAGTTTAGAACGCAGAATATATTCACATTTGAGAAACTTTAAAGTGACTCAAAAATAATTAATAAACTATTAAATAAGTTAATTAGAAGAATCTAATAGTTGACAACTGATTGATTCATTGACTAATCCCTGCAGCACTACTGATACCAGTGCTCTCATAATCCCAAGTTGTCCCTGTTTGCCTCACTGTGTGGAACTCAGGAGAATGAGTTTTATGGAAGGTAAAATCAGGTGAGGGACTGCTGTGGCACTAACAACTGAGTCGACCGCTTGAAAAAACTAATAGTAAAGACTGAATTTAATAATGATGCTGGCAAAGAAACTGTTTAAAGGGACACTATGTAGTTTTGGAGGAGTAACTGAAACTCTTAATATTTACAATATTAATGAGGAAATAATACAAACCCAGAGATATTAATATTCCATAAGTGAATAAAGACGCTTTTCTCAGAAGGAAATTAAGTCCCTGAACATTGTTTGAAATTAGAAAGGTGGCAGGGTCCGCCACATATAAACACAGTAAAACAGTATGAAGCTGTGTTTTCCTTAAAGATAAGTTTGTTTATTCAGTCATGAAAACAAAGAGGGTTTGTTTGTTTAGGAATTTTAAAGATCTTGCACCTTTTTAAAGGATAGGTTCACCTCAAAATGGCAATTATCTGTTCACCGTCATGCTGATGGAAAGTCAAGTGAAGTTCAGTAATAAATCCTGATATTTTATTCTCATGCGACTGCACCAAACGATGCGTCATGCTAACGTTGCGCCCGCCACCTTCACTGCCATGAATCGGGAAACACACCAGCAGCAGAACAAAGTGTATCCGAGCCATAGCTTAGCATTGCCCTAGCAATGTCAGGAGGCGACATAAAGCTACATTTTAAAGTTCACCAGTGTTTATCTTATTGTGACCTTACTTGGATGTTCAAGCTCCACTGTGCTGAATGGTCCTTGTGTGGTTTGTTAAGCAATTTCCTTTTTAATTTGAGTCAGTGGTTAGGCTATATCACGTCCAATACACAATCAGATACATATGACGAGATGAGTGAAATCTAAGGGGAGAAGTCTTCTATTGGACATTCATTGTTTCAGGTTTATTTCAGTGCAATGTGATATTCTAATCTTAATTATTTTACATAATTAGTTTTGAAATGTATACAATTTCAGTTATTATCTATGCTTATTATAATGATGTGTGTGAACTGCAGCAGGCTCAGCTCAGTCCTCTGTGTTGAGTATCTATCATACCACTGCAGGTTCTGCTGGCAAATATGAGCTACAGTGCAAAACTTGTAGTTATCTCAGCAAAATGAGGGGTTCACCTCTGACCCAAAGCACCGATTTGAAGAAGATTCATGTGACCATCAGACAAATGTCATTCATTATAAATTCTGCCACAGGGACTTATGACATATTGAGTTATTTTCCAGCTAAGTCAGTAGTGAACATCTACTTATAATGTGCTTGTAACATTTATTTTCAAATATAAGCTGCTTCCAGAGAAGTTCGGTATGCTTCTGTAAAGGAAGGAAGTGAGCGTTTCACACACTTAAAACCATAAACCACATCTGTATGAAGCAGTAATGAGACTTTGAAGCACTGTTAGTAGTAAGCAGAAATCTTGCTGAATAACTGATCCTGGAATGACTCTAATGTTTCACATGTCTGTACTGTACTCATTGAGGTATGGTGATAGTACTAATATCTGCTGCTGACTCAGTTTCATATCTATATTTGAATGGTTGTATGATGTACTTGTATGTAGGACTGCTGTCTGTAGCGCCCCCTGTAAGCATGATAATACCAAGTATTCGTCACCTCGCTTGCTGTATGTAATTGCTTTAATAAACCGTCAGAGCTGGAAAACTCCCAGTCTTCATGAACCTCAGCAGTTTGGTTTTGATGGGAAGAGGCTGCTGTTTGTTCAGCGTAAACAACTGTAAACGGAGGGTTTCTGGAGATTGAGGATGGTGAAATGGGCGCACGATGAAGGGAAAAGTCACCTCCAGTAGTGATGAGCAGGAAGGATATGAAGCAAACAGGTTAATGGGACGTGTAGTATCAAGTCTTGTGAAACATCAGCTCAAACAATGGTTTACAGTTACATGAAATAGATTACAGCGGTGCTTTTAGAATACATCATGTACAGCAGCATCTCTCAAAGGAGCTCCCCAACATTTTAATAAATGATCTCTTGGCTTCTTGGACTCACTTACTACAGATTGAGATAAGCTGATGTTTCTGGTACAGAGATACTGTGTGTCCAGGCTGTGTGGCCTGGTTTAGGATGGCTGTTGGCTGTAACTGCCCTGTGCTGTCCGATATGGAATAATAGAAGTGATAGAGGCAATCGGCCAAAATATTGGGCTTGTTCCTTAAAAAGTGCAACACTGTTTGACGAATGGAGTCTGATTACAACACTTTGGCCAAAACAGTGTTTGGATGGTAAACAGCCTGCGATCAAACCTGAAGATCCAGTACAGGCGACAGTGCAACACATTAGATCACATAGCTTTTACCTTAAACATTCAACACAGGTGTTATTACATTTATGTTAACAGTACATTTAAAGACACATTCCTTTTTTTTCTTGGTATATTAATGTCACCAAAATGCAGATGTATAACTGAATAGTTTGTCTTGATGAATAAGAATTTTTAAAGTTTGTGTGTATTTTCAGCTGATTATTGTAATCACAGGACAGTTTTACTGCTTTGGTACCAACATTGCAGAACTATAACATCGTCGGGCTCGTGATGGAACGTTTTTCAATATGTGCAGAAGCAGAGATGTCCTTTTTTAATTCCACACGTTCTTTTTTCCCTGTCATAACCGGGCCCCTACATTACCCAGAATGCGAATGAAGTGAGTGACGTCACTTGATGCAATTTGTCAGATTTATTGCAGCTTCCTCACAAAGGGCTTTACACATTTTCTTTTTACATTTGCTTTGGTACTCCCCAAGACCTGTAAACAGAACCGTGATCGTGTGTGTGATATTGGTGGAGTTCCCCTTTAATAACTGATGTAGTTGTTGTCTTAAGGTTTCTTGTTTAGGGTTTATAATCCAGTGTTTTCTTTATGTAAGTGGTGAGTTGACCTTGTTGTTTTCACAATGTTTGACACACTGTAGTTGCCTTTATTTCATGGCGTCTCACACTCCCATTTTTGTTGTCCTCAGATTTTCTCTCCTTTTGCTGGATCTGGAAGAGTATTATTTTGAACAGCACACTGCATACCACGTGACGGCCAGTTCCAAAAAGGAGAGGTAATTCAGATTGTTTAACCACAAAGCTTCACCTCTGACTAGTAACATCTGTCAATGTAACAGCTGAAGACTGCCTTACATTATGAATTATGTGGTTTGTGGATCTTCAGCATTGCTTCACCAGTGTCTTCTTGTTTCATCATCTGTGACTTTAAACCCAATAATGTGTAAAAATTCTGAGATCTGCTTGTAGCACTTGTGTTGTATTTATCAGGTGTTTGGTCAAAGACTTTAATGGTTGAGGACACTGTGTTCTCCTGTGAGAAGCAGCTGTTCAAACATCAGCTTATCCTGTTATTGAGGCTTGAGCAAACTGAAAAACATCCCAAGCCTCTCAGAACAAGATTATTGGGACAATTTAACTTTATTGTCATATTAAAGCAGGAGGAGCACGTGTCCAGTAAGGACACACTGACATATGAACTCTACATCGATGATTCATGTGCTCTCCCTTTTTTTATTTTGTGGCATTAGTGTAATTCTGCTTGTACCAGTCAGTCAGATTGCTTTACAGCACAAAACGAGGAGGAGAGAGAAGAGATAGTTTTTTATAGCTACAAGCGAACATTTAATTAGTATTTCTTCTTGCCAACATTTCTAAAAGAACGGTTTGTTTCTTATATGTTTCTGTGTAGCTCAGAGTACTCATTCATGTATCAGATTACATTTTTTTATTTATCTTTGTTGTGTGGTTATATTTAACTAAAGAGGTCAGTGGTTAAGAGTAGCAATAGTGCTAACAAGCTAACTTTCCCCGTTTTCCTTCCAGAAAAATCAGAGGCTCATTCAAGGTCTGCTCCAGATCTATCATATTTGATCCAGATGATCATGAAGCGCCAATTTTAAAGGTTTGTGCGAACAATGTTTGTATTTATCATTTGTATTTTAACTCTTGGTACCAGTTTCAACTTTTCTTTTTCAGAAAATGAGGTATGAAAATAATGCAGTTGGGATAAATTGGAAATATATATATGAAAACATTGGTGATCAGCTGGAGATATGAGAGCTGTCGGTGTATATGCACTTTGAGAGAAATGATAAAAGCAGTATTAACTGAAATGCTCCACTCATATTAAATCCTGTAGTGTTTCTTGCATGCCTTTCATGGAAGCTGTACGTCGTGTGTCTGTGTCTTACAGTACGTGTAGTTACCATGTGATTGCAAATGATGACACATGATCCGTTGTTTCCTGTCTGTGTAGATTCCTCTTCGAGACTGTAAGAAGATCGAGTTTGTGGAGAAAGAGAACAACCCTTTTAATGAGTGAGCATCTTGTCGTCTCTAGTGCGGCATGTTCGGTTCACACTCCGATGTTTATTTAGTTTATCAAACTGGTGTTGTGACTTCATACTGGCAACAAGCCAGAGCAGCTCAAAAAACCATCGTCTACTGCGATTGATCTCTACATATTTAAAATAAATTCTGATGCTGATTTGTTGATGGTCCAAGCGGGCTTTTTAATTTAGTTCCAGTGTTTTCACTTGGTATTTAGTGTTGTTTGGGACTGTCCCTTTAAATCTCAGTAAGTAATGGACGGCGGTGATATTTTCTGATATTTAAAGTCTTTTGTTTCCCTCATAGGCCTCGCCCATCTTCCATTTTTATTTCATGCATGCAGGTAAGTTCTCATAACCACACCCATGTAATCTATTGTGACACACTGATCTTCAGACTGCAGTCCAAATATACGATGATAAATTGTTCTCACTGCATTTTATTGTCATTCCATTTTTTTTTTAAAGATACAAAAATGTCATTTTCACTTTGATTTCAGGCTATTTACATCAAAGAGAGCAACGTCATAGCACCTTACAGAAATGAAAGGGTGAGTGAACTGACACTGTTTTAAAATGAAAATTGAGTTCTAGCAGTGTGTCTGGCTCAAACAGTCACACTTGAGTCATCACAACCTCAGATCAAATGTGGATCTGAGCTATTTGGAGTCGTGGCTGCAGAGTTTTTAGTGGCTTCACACTTGGTGTATCGTCTGTGCTCAAGTCTTGTTGTGCTAATTCTCACACTGAAACAGCCACATTTCAGCTTTTATGTAATCAAGCCTAATTTAAGATCTGTAATGACTTAGTTGTTGAGTGCAGAAAAGGCTCTATGATTTGCTCATCAAATCAAATGAGACTCTTAAACTTGTCTCATCACTTTGACAGGGGGCAACGAAAATGAATTTCCAGCTGGAAGTTTGGAGTAAAACAGAAGATGTGGTCTCAACATTACTTCAGGTTTGTAGCTTCTGTAAAACAAGAGTGATTTCTGTCCTCTAGAGTCACAGGAAATGGCCATTTTTTCAATAAACTGAGCTGTTTCTTGACTCTGGAGCTGCTGCATTTGTTTAACTGCTCTGGTGTGTGTTAGTGATGTTCTTGATCATTTTGACTGATTTTGAATTCATTCTGCAGCTCCACAGGGCGTCCTGTCTGGAAAAGCTTGGAGATCAGACTGCAATGGTGAGTGTGTCAGTGATTGAAGTCAGAACACACAGTAGGCCTCTGAAGTCTGCGGAAATGATGAAAACCTTGAATAATTGATTTAGCTTCATGTATTTTATTCCACATAGTCTTGCATTTTTCAATCCGTTATTATGCTTTTGATCATCCATGAGCAAACATTTTGTATATTTCTGCTAGATTGCAGCCAATCTGCAGTCACGGCTGGCGAGGTCGTCTTTTGACAAAAACTGGTAGGTGGAAGTTAAACAGAGGGACTTTTATCTGTTTACTGTCGTTTTGATTTCACCGTCTGCTACACTACAAACAATACTACATTCTAATGAAATATCAAGATTAGTTTGAATTATTTGTGTGTAAGTATTGAGCTGTTCTGAATGTGCTGTAAAGCTTTCAGAGCGTAGCTGAGAAGCCTCACATGGAGTGTGCATCGGAGATGGTCATGCCTCTGGTGTCTAACCCGGGCCACATCTGCATCACAGATGAAAACCTCTACTTCCAGCCGCTCAATGGATATCCGGTGAGCTGCCAGTGGACATGCGAGCCCCTCAGTCGATGCCCTGCAGTTATTGACCTGAGCAGTTCTTATCTTTTATGATTTGATTTGTCATTTCAGGAACAAGTGATTCAAATCAAGCTCCACCAGATCAGGAGAATCTACAAGAGGCGGCATGGACTGCGACCACTGGTGAGGACACTGAGCAGTTCCACGCTAAAGAATGTGACTTCCCTTTAGCCGGTTACAGCTGTATCTGATGTCATGTGTTGTGTGCACGTCTCTCCTCATCCAGGGTCTTGAGGTGTTCTGCACTGAGAATGATTTCTGCTCTGACATCTACCTGAAGTTTTACAACACAGCCGACAGAGATGAGATCTACTACTACATCGCCACTTTCTTAGGTGAGAAGAGTTCCTAAACGATCTTGTGTCTTACAAATAAGAAGTATTAAAGATGAAGTCTTTTGGACGTAAGGCAGCAGCTCTTTTTTTTTCTTTGGTTTGCAGACTTAAATATCATCAGTCTTTCTTCACTATCTTTCAGAACGGACAGAATCCTTGTGTTGATTGCTTGATAATATCACAATTATAAACAGTACATAACAGCACAGAAGTTTAATAATAAACATATGTCCAAAATATAAGCATTTGAATATGGTAATGATTGATGAGACTGTATAACTAGGGCTGCAACTATGGATTGCTTTCATTATCAAATTATCTGTCTGTAGTTGTTCGGTCTACAAAATATCAGTAAATGGTGGAAAACTTTTTTTTTTTTTTAAATGTTGAGTGTTTCCTAAAGCCCAAGATGACAAGATATTCAGATCACTGTCATCGAGGAGGAAATAGAGCAGAAAATGTTACTTTCATTTCCTTAAAAAATGATTCAAACCGAGTAAACGATTAACAAAATAGTTGTCGATTAATTTAATAGCTGACTACAAATCAGTTAATTGCTACAGCTCTACCCAGAACACACGCCTGATTTAACCCTGCTGTTTTCCTCCTTCCTGCTCAGAGAACCACATGACGGAGCACACAGCAGAGAGCTACATGCTGCAGTGGCAGCGCGGCCATCTGAGCAACTACCAGTATCTCCTCCACCTCAACAACCTGGCTGACCGCAGCTGCAACGACCTCTCCCAGTATCCCGTCTTCCCCTGGGTGCTCAATGACTACAGCAGTGCTCAGTTGGGTGGGTCCACAGCAAAGACATACACATATCAGGGTCTGGACCCGAACAGCTTCTGTGATGAAGTTACTGTGTATACATCCAGTTGTTGTCATAACTTACATTGTGTGTTTGTGTTTTGATCAGATATGACAAACGCTGACACGTTCAGGGACTTGAGCAAACCTGTCGGAGCCTTAAACAAGGAGCGACTGGACAGGCTGCTGGTGAGACATAACCCCCTGACTGTGTCTATGGATTTGATTTATCTTGGTGTAAGTCATGAATAGTGTATCTCTTCTGTGAGTATCTCCAGTCAGTGAGTTCTCCTGTTCACAGGCTCGCTACAGAGGCATGCCTGAACCTCCCTTCATGTACGGCAGTCACTACTCCTCTCCAGGCTACGTCCTGTTTTACCTGGTCAGAGTCGGTATGTCACACACCACCTCATTATGCAAACTACAGCACGCATGGAACCACAGCGCTCACAGCCTGCATTCAGTGTGTTTTATGCACAGCTGACTTCTTCTCAAACAGAATGTCTGTTTTTGTCTGCACGCATGTTAGCGCTGTAAAAATACTGTCACTGTGTGAGACTGAGGTTTGTGTCAGTTTATCTAGAAGCAGATGTCACACTAACACTTGAAATTCAAATTCTGCCAGTACATCCTGAACATAATCAAATACGATGACAACATGTTTTTAAACCCTAGACAGAAAATTTTGATTTGAGAGAAATATTGTCATGAACATATTTCAGGTTTAATACTAAAGGTGTTTGATATTTAAAGAAGAATGATTAATCTTGCAGCCCCATAACCACCCTCAGTGTGTGATGTAGTTTTAGCCTTCAGACAAACCATGTTAAACCAGCATTTTTCACAGCTGTTAACATGCTAACATACTACAGCAATCTAGACAATAATTACACAAACGAGAGGTTTGGTCAATTCTACTGCATATGTGTTCTGGTCTGTCCCACTTTTATTTTTAATTGAAGTGTTTAATAGTTCATGCCGTCTTCTTCCCTGCAGCTCCAGAGCACATGCTGTGTCTCCAGAACGGCCGCTATGATCATGCAGATCGCATGTTTAATAGGTACATAACCACCATGTATCGCAGGATATCATCAATCACAAATCAGTGATGCAGCACAGATTGTTTTCCTCTTTTGTTGGTGATGAAATAGGAAGAATACTTTCTACAATATGGGACCTTTTCAAATAATTGAAAGTATGACATTGCATGTTATTTACTGATTTGAATTTTCTTTTACAGCATAGGTGAAACATGGAAAAACTGCTTGGAGGGGGCGACTGACTTCAAAGAGGTATTTTCCTAGAAGTAAAGGCTTGTACTATCTATGGTCAGCAGTCAAAAATCACCATCTTTTGCTAATCAGACTCTATGTGCTTGTCATGGAATTTCTTGGCTCAGATGTGAAACAAGCAGTTAGTCCATTCAGTTGGTGATGGCAATGTAATATCTAAATGTCTGTAGAAGAGTCGAGTGTCTCATAATGACTTTGCTGTGTTGTGTGTGTGCAACTCTTCTACGATGCAGTTGATTCCAGAGTTTTATGGAAACGACTGGAGCTTTCTAGAAAACAAACTGAATCTGGATTTGGGCAGAAAGCAGAACGGAAGCTTTGTTGGCGATGTTGTTCTCCCACCGTGGGCCTCAGGTAACTTCCTGTTAGTAACAGCCTGCATGTCAAATCTGATGGACGCTGGTGTTATGTCCTGAATCCTCCTTTAGCACCCACACAACATCCACCTGAAACATAATGTCTGTCTCGACTGCAGATGCCAGCGATTTCCTTCAGAAGCACAGGACGGCTCTGGAGAGTCAGTACGTGTCGGAGCACCTTCATGAGTGGATTGACCTGGTGTTTGGCTATAAACAGAGAGGCAGTGAAGCTGTTGCAGCTCACAACGGTAAAACTACAACCAGCAGTTTTCAGCATCAAACGCACCAAAAACTGTACGAAGACGCATATTTATCCTCTTTGTCTTTCAGTGTTCCACCCACTGACCTATGAAGGTGGCATCGACTGTGACAGGTATCAAAGAAAGTCACCCACAGATTACTATGAAAGATATTTAGCATGATGTTGTGTAACTCACTTTCTGTTTCTTTGGCAAGCATTGAGGATCCCGACCAGAGAATCGCCATGCTAACACAGATCCTGGAGTTCGGCCAGACGCCCAAACAGCTGTTCACCAGCCCCCACCCTCAGAGGATCACGCCGAGGTTTCACAACATGACCCGGAGCTCCAGCATCACCTCACCACTCAGTGAACTGTCTCCAGGTAGAAACACACACACACAGACAGTTTAGAGCAACTTTGGATGTTGGTATCCCTGGACACAGGAAGTAGGAGTACTGAGGGGGTTAGCAGCACCTTCTAAGATGAGGAAGAAGTGTGTGTGATGCAGATTTGCAGCAGTGAAAGAGAGTGAGAACTCATGCACGAGTGAGAAAGGGAGAGCGTGAGAATATGATCATGAAGGTCCACAGCGAGAGTAAGATCATGAAGCCTACTGTCTACAATTCTCTGGTTCATCAGTCAAGTGTATGAACTATAGTGCAGATTGGAGCCTCTACAGTGACAAACTGTTAGGCTGCTCTCCTCTACATCTGTATCCTTACCACACCGCAGTATTATAGTCTATGAGGTTTTGGATCCCCAGTACTAACGTGCCATCCTGAGTGGCCATTGGTGATCACATGGCAGTTTCCCACTCTATACGCACATACACACGTACATCCAAACAGACACAATGTTTGCTAAATTTACAAGAAGACCCAAATAAATAAGAATTAATCATTGACAGCCTTTCACAAAGTTTATTAAGTGAATCCAAACACAACAAAACATGAAATTGTGTGAATTGAGTCTGGAGAATTTCTCTCCCTCTTCATCTTCTTGCTGTTGTTGGCTGTGTAGTTGCTGTGGCTGCCTTCAGTCTCACTGTTGGCATCTCCTATTGGGAGGTTATAAGAAAAGTAAACTGCACACAGCACTGTCATGCCAATCATATAATATAATTTACATCTCCAAGGGTAGAGGTCAGAAGTTGTCTCAGGGTCTCTTTAAAAGGTCTTAAAATGTCTAAAATTAATTAATTAAATGTAGATTTATAGATAAAAAAGGCATCAGAAGTCGTTACATATCCTAAATACTAAATTTGAATTTAATTAGGTATAATTAAATTAAATTTAATTAGAGGAAATCCATGAAATATCATAGTGTAGAGTTTAATTTATGGACAAAAATCTCTCCAATTAAAACCTGAAATCAGAAGGCTGAACTAATAAAACAATCTGATCAGCTGCTGGTTTAATTAATTTCCACTGATTGATGTATAAAAGTTATTTGTCATAATAAGCTGTATCCATGACCATCTAACACATCAGGATGTCATTTTAGATTTCCCTACATGTGCAGTAGTTCTCCCTCTGTTGTTTTGCAGCCTCTCAGAGCGAGGACTCGTCCTTTGAGGACCTGACCGAGGAGAGCAGGAAGCTGGCCTGGGCGAACATGGGAAATCTGAAACTTCTCTCCAGCCACAAGATCCATAAAGAGTACGTGAGGAGGCGTGCAGCTGGATGCAGTAATGACAAAGTGCAGATATAATTGCCTTTTCTAACCCGTAGACTGAAGTGAAAGCTTTGGTTCAAGTATGAGGAAGTGCATGCAAAGCTCGAAGGCGGTGGGCAGCTGAGTTCTGAAAATAGTGACTGATTCAAATATATTGTGGGGACACTGCTGAGGACAGGTGGCTGCTGTACCACTACTTCCTCCTCTTTAGAAATAAAAACAGTGTTTTCTCACATGGAACTTATTTAGAATTTCCCCAGTCTGTTTTATGTTGTGTGACTGTTTCCTAACCTGAGTACATGTTGACTACCACATTTAAATCTTGCGTTGTGTTTTAGACTAAGTGAGTCTTTCTGCTGAATGTGCAGGTCTGTTACAGGCATCGCTGTGACAAGAGACGGAGCAGCTATTTTCTCCACATCCCAAGGTCTGCAAAATCTCTTCACATCTCAAAGCTTACATCTGTCCACTTGGTTAATAATCCATCATCAATTCAATTGTTTTTCAAGCCAAAATAGAAAACATTTTCATGGTTCCAGCTTCATAAATTTGCTGCTTTTCTTTGTCATTTATGACAGTAAATGAAGAGTGTTTGGGTTTTGGGCTGTTATATATAATTTTGAAGACATTACTTTGGGCCCTGGGAAAGTGTGATGATCATTTTTTAACTGCACTAACTATCGATCGATTAATCCTGAAATCTGCAGTTTAATAGATATTGAAAATAATCAGTAGTTTCAGGCCTACACAAAAGCTCAACCACCTCTCGTGGCCCTCTGGGGTTCCTGTATTACCGTAATGGTGCAAGGTGATGTCATCCCAGTAAGGACGTCACATAGGGATACACCAGTAAAGCAGTCAGAGCGTCTCACACGGCACTAAAGTTAGTTAAGTAGTTTTAGCAGAGGTCCACTGTTTCCTCACTGCAGCGCTGTCTCGCTGATGGGAATGTGTGAAGAGTTGCACTCACCCGTTCACTCCGTCTTCCAGACTCGACACTTAAGATGTTTTCCAAAGAGCTGCAGGACTTCCAGAGGAGCATGTCCTTCTCTAACATGGTACAGTATGCAGCTGTGTTTACTCTGCACTCCACCATCTCCGTCTTTCTTCCTCATTCTAACTCTGTCTCAACGATGAACTCTTTCAGGCCCTGTCATCATGTTTGATGCTGGCAGATGGGAAAACAGTGGTGTGCTCTTCGTGGGACAACAATGTGTACGTAAAGTATCAACATTTGATTTGGTCTTCAGACAGATGTTCATGAGTTCACACTGATGTTTTTTCTTCCCTCAGTTATTTCTACTCCATCCCATACGGCAGGCGGCAGGACACGCTGATGGGTCACGACGATGCCGTCAGTGAGATGTGTTGGTTCGATGACCGGCTGTACACGGCGTCCTGGGACTCCACTGTCAAGGTCAGACTCTAAAGCAGTGTAATGAAGCGATGATCCTATATGAGGTGAATCAGGCAGATGCAGAATTGAGAGCCACAGATGATGTTGTTTGCTTCACAGGTCTGGCAGTGTGCTGCTGATAGCCCGTCCACTCACAAGAGATCCCAGTTTGAGTTACTGGCTGAGTTGGAACATGATGCTGGGGTGAGTGAGGAGGCTGATTACAGTGTGTTCAGGTTATATCTAATTGTCTTGAGTCTGTAAGAGGAAGTTTGAAAGATGTGAATCCAGGCCTGCAGGATGTTTAGCTACTGTGAAAAATGTTCTATAAATGTATACTGACGTTCATGTTGTACCCATTTTTAACAAATAACAAACCAACCTATTGTCAAACACTAAAGTTTAGCAGCAAACCTGTTTTCCTTCTGTGACATCACCTCTCTGACACTCTGTGCAGGTGAACACCATCGGTCTGAATCCAGCTGGGACTCTGCTGGTGTCCGGCTGTAAAGACGGCGCCGTCACCATCTGGGACACCAGCGGCTACGCAACACTGCAGCAAGTCCACTGCCACACAGGAACCATCCACCACATGGCCTTTAGTCCTGGTACGTGTCAACCCAGCCAGTACGACCCTCCGAGTACTGGTGATGACGTAAATGACTGAACTGAACACTTATTCACTAGTTGCTTATCAGCATGCATATTAGTAGCATATTGACTCTTTATTAGTCATTTTAAAGCCTCTTAATTACTGCTGATTAACAGCAAATAAGGAAGTTTCATCTTGATATGTTTTGCTCCATATGGGTTTTATTAATTCTCTCTTCTTCTCTCATTCTCCCTTTAATTT
>CAEMYA010000212.1:1088072-1107228 GCA_903131615.1 Diplodus sargus
AAAAAAAAAAAAAAAAAAAAAAAAAAAAAAAAAAGGTATGTTTAGCCAGAAGTAACTTTTGGGAGCTGGCAATGTCAGAACTCATGTATGTGGGTCGCAGGGAACTGAAGCTGGCACTGGGTGAGATGTGAGGTAAGCACAGTCTATGATGCAGTCTCACCCTTCAGCCCCTTCTGGATTGGCAGCATCACCAGGAGCAGGAGCAGCTGGGGCAGGAGCAGCTGGGGCAGGAGCAGCTGGGGCAGGAGCTGGAGCTAGAAGAAAATCATAGCAGCAGTTTTAAATTATTGAACACATCATATTATTAAGATATTGTTCTTATCTTAAACCACTGCCACTAAACAATAAACCCATGAGTGACACTCGTCAGTTTAAAGTGGAGACCAGAAAGCCATTACTTCTAAGCAGGGAAATGGAAAGTACAGCAGGCTGTGACGGAATGCACTTTAGCACCTCCCTAAATGTTTGAACCTTATTAAACTCGTGAGGACAGAAATAGCGACGGTGGTGAAATGGTGCATGGTTTTTTTCCAGAAATCATTTCAGCGTCATGGCCGATGTGTTATTTACAGCATTACCAGTCTGTGGTGTTCACACCGCTCACCTGGTTTTGGCTCCTCCTTCTTGGCCTCTTCTTCTTTCTTTTCCTCCTCTTTCTTCTCTTCCTCTTTCTTTTCCTCCTCTTTCTTCTCTTCCTCTTTTTTTTCCTCCTCTTTCTTCTCCTCCTCTTTTTCATCCTTCTTTTCAGGAGGCTTTTCTTCCTGTAAACACACAGAACTGTTTCAGTGTGCAGACAAAAGTGGATAAATGATTGTGGATCCAAGAGCTAAATGCTCAGACTTCGGTCGTAATATTGTGTCATCAATGTATCGGTGCCCCCAGCAGTTTCTCCTTTTCTGTTTTAGAAAACGAATACAGCAGCCCCAGCAGCAGTAATCCACCCTCTTTGATGAAGTGCCAAGCTGATTCCGAGGCTTTCACTGATCTCAGTCTAGCGCTACTGCCATGACTTACCTCTGGTGTCCTTAGCGTGACAGGCAGGTAGCAAACATAGAACCTTTTCTTTTTCTTTAGAAAGTGCAAACGTGTTGTTGTAAAACTGACAAAGATAAACATCTTCAAAATACCTATAATTAAGACATCAGGGATAAAACCTCCATTAATACATGTAAATTAATAGTTAATTAGCTGTTAGTTCATAGCTGTTTTACTGTAACTAAATAATAAAATGCTTTAGAAACCATTTATGAAGCAATTGTCAAGGTTTCAACTTCAGACATCAGAAATTCAGTTTATTAATGACAGTTATTAGGAAGTGTCACTTAAAGGGTCCAGGCCTTACCTTAGTGGGTGGAGCTGGGGTAGAAGGTGGAGCAGCAGCTGGGGCAGGGGGCGGCTCAGGAGCCCCGATCAACTTCTTCAACCTGCTAAGCATGGCGGGTCTTGGTGTGGGCTACAGCCGGCAGGCCGACCCTTTCCTGCGTGGATCTCAGATCTTTGAAAGAGCCCTGAGATCCTCCACAGTCCTCGCCTCGTATCCAAACAACAGACTGAGGCAATTCAATTTCTTAGAGGCATTAATTCCCTGCGGGTACTCCCACTTGCCAGTCAGTGCCAGGAAAGACAACTGTCCTCTTATAGGGTTGTTTGCTTGTTGACAAATAAGCATCATAATGATGAATACAAGAGTGTTAATGGTTCATTATTAGGTGAAAACATGATTATAATCAAAGCAGGTTGGAGGATGGAGTATTTTCTTCATTATTACAATCTGGTCACTAATTGTGCCATTAAGTAGAATTAAATATGTACAAAAAAACACTCAGTTTCAACTGAAAAATGCATATTTCTATATATCTAAATTAAAAAAAAAGAACAATTAAATGGGAGTAAGTTGTGTATGTATGGAAAATAGCTGCTCTAAACTTAGACTTATGGGGTTATTTCAGTCTCTCCTGGCTGCACAGTTCACAGACACTTCACAGAGTCCACTTAATTAATTAACCCTCACAACACCGCCGTGTGGCTAACAGGATTAGCCAGCAGCTCTTGCTCTCTCTCTCTCTCTGAACTGCAACTCCTGCCGTGCAAACACAAAGCCGACAGACGTACAAGCACCAAGCAAACTAACAGGACAGATCACCGCGAGAAGGAAACTCTGGTTCAGTCAGGGAATTATTTATTTATCATCAAATAAAATCAAATATTGTATAGTGAGCAAGCGTTACTGTTAACGGTTGTTATGAGAGATAATCTCTGTTTGGCTTATACAACTACCGGACAATAAAGTCAATACAAGCAGATAACTCAGTATGCAAGTATACAATATACAGCAAGAAGTTTCCACTCAGGGCAGTAATTTAGATTCAAATATTGCACATTTCATCAGAATAGTTTGGAAATCTGTGTTTAAATACATTTTATACATTTGAAAATGCTTGTTGTTCAAGCTAGCTGGAGTGTTTTTGTGGTTACATCTAATCTGCACGAGTGTCTTAAT
This sequence comes from Diplodus sargus, assembly GCA_903131615.1. NCBI lineage: Eukaryota > Metazoa > Chordata > Actinopteri > Spariformes > Sparidae > Diplodus > Diplodus sargus. The sequence continues at coordinate 1,090,573 of CAEMYA010000212.1, forward strand.
GGAGACAGCCCTGCTTGTCTGGTGCTTCACGCATGTCAAAGCAAATGTCTGAGAAAGGACAGAAGCATCCATTTTAAGCAACATCTCAAAATGACAGCACTCATTACAAAAGAGTAGTAAGAGGTTGAAAATAAAACTGTACATTCACTCCCAAAAAGGAGTCGTAAAAAAAGAAAGATAAGATCCTCAGTGGTGTCAAGTCGCTTTCTGGAGGAAAGAAATACAGAATACGTTATGGTTAGCAGTAGTTGCAGCAGAATAACTGTAATGGCTTTTATAGGAACATATGGAGATAGAAGTGTGAGTGTTGTTACCTTCATTTTGTCGATAATTCCTCTGTTAATGGTTCCGCCGAATGCACGCAGCAGTTTGGGTGTGGGCGGTTTGGGTCCAAACAGCGCCAGTCCTTTCTTCTTCTCCTCTTCTACTTTAGCTGCGGCCGGACCCTTCGCCTTCATTAGCTTCCTGCACACAGAAACATACAGGCGGAAACATTTGAAAACGAACGTGAGGGCTGAATGGGAGAACCCCAGCTGAGAGAAAATGGCTGCAAACTGTGATGTGAGTTATAACTGAGAGATGTATAAGTTTTGGGTCACTTATCAACTAATAATAAACGGCTGGTACAAAACACACGTACAGGGGGTGAATCATTGCAGCTAATTCCAGTCACAGATCTTGACCTCTCTGTCATGTTTGTGCTGTTGGCACCTTGTATAGATGTTTTTTTTCTGTTTTTTTTTACAAATATGGAACAAATATTTGGCTTGCTGTGAGGTATGTTGTATTAACTGCTGGTATTTCGTGTACCGGCAACCCTGTTAACTGGCAGACAGCTGTGGGCAGAGCCCGGTGCTTCTGGAGGAATAAACACCTGGCGTCAGGGAGAGTAAAGAGTTTGTTTTTTAAACTTTTGAGAGTGAATTTGTCTGTGGATTTGTCTTCCCTCGTGCTTCTCAACCAGTCATAACCTGTCTGTTAGTCAATAATAAAAATAATCACTACTTTCAGCCCTGATGTCTTCAATATGTCAGTATATTTTGTTAACTTGTTCTACTGAGGTTCCCCGTCCCCCAAAAGAGATGTTTTCGCATGTTACGGTTCATCTCCAGACAAATCAGGGCAAAAGTTTGAAACCTCTGTGACACTATTTGTGCCTCCGACTCACCTTCCCTTCCTGGCCAGCACTTTCTGCGACTCGGGGTAGTGCACCAGGATGTCAAACAGGTCTTTCTTCTCCAGGACAAAGAGGTTAGCAAAGCCGTACGCTTTTACATTAGCTGTCCTCCTGTTCCCTCCATCTTTAGATGACTGCAGCAGACTGACACAAATAAAAAAAACAAACCATGTCATGACTGAGAATACTTCAACTCCAAGATTTGTACCTCATAGTGCATATTCGGCCTGACAAAGAAGAAACAGTAAACTCAATCTTACCTGATTTCTCCAAACACACAGCCGGCCTTCAGTGTGACAAACACAATACTGTTGTCAGGACCTCCGACCACCTGCACCGCTCCACTCTTAATGATGTACATCTCTTTACCAATGTCACCCTGCAGGGACAGACAAGTCATGTACATACAGAAAACTAACAAACACTTGACAGGTTGTTACGAACAGACAGCAGATATTTACATAAAGGGATCCAGGATGATGATAATGTGACAATAACTCACTTTTTTCACTACAAAGTCTCCGGGTAGGTAGATGATAGACTTCAGCCTCAGCAACATGTCCACCAACATCTGCTGGTCACAGCCCTGTGAACAAAAAAACAACAATTAAAAAACAGATTTGATTTCGTGTCCAAGCTGCAGTGTGCCTGTTGTACGGTGTGCTGTTGGGTCTTTAGAAGAGGCACCTTGAAAAGATCGATCTTCTGAAAAGTTGTCAGGTTGATGTCCACAGCGATGGCGGTTCTCATCACCAGAGGCATCTTGTCCAGCAGCTCGGACTCATCTGAAAGCATCGAGATAATACAGAAGAAGAAGTATCGGTATTTTTAATAATTCAGCATGTGGTGTCACGATATATGGATATTAACGATAATCATGATATCTAAAAGTGATAACCGTGTGAATAATACGCAAATGTTAATACTGTGTGAATAATTCAAAACCGTTTCCATTTTGTTCCACTCTCACTTTCCTATAATAGTGGTCAATTTGTCGTATTTTTGTCGTCATTTCCTGCACTTCATCTCCCAGTGTAACACTGGATCAATCAGGAGCATAACCAACAGATTTATTGATAAGTAACTCGTAGCCCTGCTTCTATTTTATAATTCACGGCATTCTAACATTCCGACTGAGCACTGTGCTACTGACCAAGCATGCCCTGTGCGTCCCAGGTGTAGGTGTACCAGGTGCGGACTCGGTTCTGCACTAAAGAGGGGATGTTGTTGTTCACCATGTACTCCACGGTGCCGTCCATGGAGGCTCGGAAGTACGTCTGTCCTGCTGTGGCTGCACCGATGACATCTCTCATCTGAGGCAAGATGGCGGACACAATAAACACATGAGCAGAGGAAAACGGCACATCAGTGTCAGTCAAACAGTAGATATTAATGGAATTTGTTGCAAAAATGTTATATTAAGCACATTAATAAGCTTTTTCACACTCAAGACTCCACAGGGAACCAGAGAGAGACAGTTGAAGCGATGGTTGATGGGGTGTTAGTGAAGCTATTATGTTATGATGACTGACGGTGGTCAGTAACATTTCTACACGACATTCATCTCTCACTACTTCACTACAACAAACGTGGAAAAACAGGTGATGACACGCTAATGTAGAGATATTAGTTTAGAGATATCAGGTTTTGTCTAGACGTTGCTACGGGCAGAATGAGTCTCTAGTTTACCTGTCCAATCAAACTGGAGAACACAAAGACGCCCGTGAAAAAGTTAGTCATCTGAAAGGTAATCTCAAAGACGGTATGGGGTTCGCTAAGACCCCCGATGTTGATCAGACTGCGGACGGCGTGGTAGTAACAACGCAGGTACCTGTGGAGAGGGTGATGGGGGGGGCGTTAGAGGGGCTGTCACAATCTACACTACAGTCATTGGCAATTTATTTGTACAGATAGAGAGAATAACTGTGTTTGTGTGAATATGTGGTTTTTGGGGGAGGATGTCATTCTTTAAATCACTGATATTTCTCTTTCAAGTTTGATTCCCTTGATGCCTTGCTGCAAACTTAAAAAACAAAAAACAAAAACAAAAACATCACTGGAAATGAAAGAATAAAAAAAAAATTAAAAAAAAAAATTTAAAAATATGACAAATTGACTACCTGGGCAAGAAAGATGGACATAAACAATGCCCCAAAAAGGTAGTTTGTCATCTGAAAGATCTGTCCGAACATGGTGTCTGGAATCGGCAACTCAGCGATCATCAGCAGGGACTTCTCCGCATAGAAGAAGCAGCTGAGGTAACTGCAGCAGCAGCAGCAGACATGGAACATACAATGGATCTTTAACATGGGACTGTCTTTGATATGTCGCAGACATGGAGAAAAGTTACGTTCAGTATTCAGGTCGAATTCTATTCTCACCACAGCTGTGTTATTTTGTCTTTAACAACCATTAAACTTAGATTAACTACATTTTTGTCTTTGGTCATATCCTTACAGCAGATATTTCCTTTTATTAACTTGATCATGATGCACAGTTTAAAGGTCCAACATGTAGGATTTAGAGGGATCTATTAGCATAAATTCTGATTTATCTTTTGATTAGTGTATATTGACCATAAACTAAGAATAGTTGTGTTTTTGGAACAATCGTGTTTCTACAGGAGCCTAAAACAGACAAACCAAACACTGTCTTAGACAGGGCCTTTTATCACGTCTTTCATGTTTTCATCGGCCAATGTAGGAGAGGGTGAGACGAGGGGTGTTCAGTTGGTTGCAGCTCAAAGCCAGCGAATCCTACACACTGGACCTTGGACCGTCTTTAAAAGTCAGCAATATGAGTATATTTGCCTCGTAACCACTTCGGCCACTTACCAAAGTCTTTAGATCTGAGTAGTTTGCTAATGGTGTAATTAAATGTGCTGACATTAGTCCAACATGTGTTCTTGAGTAGATCTTATTGAGACAGAAGTATCAGTGTGATTATTTTGAGTTGACTTTAGAACGTGGTTACCTGCTAGTATGAACTGCTGATACTCAGATAAACTTCAGATTTGTGTGTAATATTGATAAAACACAAACCAGAATGTCAAACGCTCAACACAGACAGGGAATGAAAGGTTTTGTACTTACGCGCTGCCATTGCCAGAGTAGACCCATTTAGTTTTGCCGATGCCCTGGTAGTCTGACGCCACATAGTAGAAGCAGGCGTTGATGTGGAGCATGAAGAGAAGATAGCCGATGGTCCGAATCACTCTGACGGAAAAAGAAAGGTCAGTGAAGTTCTAAGTTCATCTCTCTCTTCTACTTTTCCTAAAGCCAACGGAAATACGTTGTTGGTAGGTTGTCACAGCAGAAATGACGTTTACACTTTAAAACCGCCACCATTAATACATTTTAAATTCATAGTTAATTAAACTTGAGCCAATAGTAATTTAACCGTTAAACAACTAAAAACTTCCTAAACCACACCATCACGTCATTTTAAACACAAGTTACAACGTTATAATGTTTATAGATGAACTACACAGATTTTAATAACAATTTAAAACCATCATAAGCATCAGATGCAACTTTATGATAAAATAAAAAAATGCTGAATGAATTTCGCATGCCTTACCTCCAGATGTAAGCTTTGGCCATGATGCTCTCCAGTCGATCGCTGAACTCGAAAAATGTATCTGCCTTGAGGAGGAGTGTGATAATGTTACTCTGGTGGGAAACTAACTTTTGGTGTGATCACAACAAAGGCAACATGAGTGAATTCACCTTCAGCAGACGGTTGGCTCTGAAAATGGATTTGAACCCAAACTGGAAGTACAGCAAGTCGAACGGTAGGAGGCATATCAAGTCCATCTGGTGAGCAGAGACACACGTTTGAGGTCACTGAGGTGAGTTCAACCCAACGCTTCGGGTTCACAGAATTCAAGTTACCATACCGTGAATCTGTCCGAGTCCCTGTAGTTCTTCTTTGTCATCACTCTGTCTTTCTGAAAGGGAGGAAATCACACAATCATGTTACAAAATAAATGTTCAGGAACATGCATCATTGTCAGCATTATGTGAGGCTTACTATGATGTCTCCTCCTTTGACAAACTGCTTGCGCGGCTGGAAGATGATGGTGTCCATGAAGTAGATGAGGTCGGCCAACAAATCGATGGTGAGCCACTGAGGGTTGGTGCTCTCATTGTGGTAAGGGAAACACAGGCGGGCCGTGACAAACCAGACGTTGTAGTTGAAGGCCAGGGTCACCAGGCTCAGCCAGGCGATGTAGCGACGGTCAGTGAAAGGGTCGATGGTCGTCCCAACCACAGGGTCCATATGGTCCTCGATGGGCTTCAGCACAGCGTCCATCATAGACCAGTAGGCTTCTTTCACCCTTGTCTGCATGTCCTTCTTCTCCACGTTTTTCGCCTGCTCTGCAGCCTCTGCTTTCTTTTTCTCCTCGTCCTCTTTCTTCTTCTCCTCTGCCTCCTTCTTCTTCTTCTCCTGCTCCTCCTTCTTCTTCTGGTCGGCCTCCTCCTTCTTTATACGATCCTCCTCTGCTTGCCTTTTCCTCTCCTCTATGACTTTTGTGTAGTCATCTTTGAGAAGCAGAGGTGCTGAAAGGATAGTATTGTAATTTACTTCTCTATCTCCCAAAAAAAGCATCCATGATCACCCTAATCATAAATTGCAGATATGAAGCTATTGTGCTCCAGCTGAAGTGAAGCTCTAATGTGCACAACATATGAATAACTTTGCTTTTACTCACTGACAGGAGGGCTGATCTCTGGGGATGAGGCATACTGGTCCACAACTTTCTCCCTGTACAGCTCCAGTCTCTCTCGCATCCGTATGATGATGGCTCGGAGCTGCTCATCTGAATACATGTTGATGACGATGGGTGGAGGGGGAGGTGGGGCCTTCTCTTGGCTAAAGATGGAAAATACCAACAGAGAAATAAGCCACACAGTCATTCATTCAACATCGAGACAGTTTAAGTGCTCGAAGTTTTGTATAATTTGCTGAAAAGCGGCATTTAGTTGAAAATGTTCAAAGATTATCAACAAAATTGGTATAAATAGCCATTTTGACATTATGATGTCTATGTATGGTGCTGCAGAGATATCTTCAGTGGTTAGCATGCTAACCAGCTAGCCCATTCTGGTACAAAGCTCCTGGGCTGGCAGTGTTTACACCAACATTTGCCCGGTCCCCAAGCTCCCAGTCCAGAGCACTAGCTGCATGGCTAACTGAGCTAACTAGCTAAGGGGAGCTACTGTTAGCAGCAGTTAGCAGTTCCTCTGGTTGCATGCTGATGGAGATGATGGTAGAGAAACTAAAACATTTGTAGCAAGACAATTGTGGGGTGATGTGCTAAAGTAAGCCTAGGAGATAAAATTTCCTGAAACAAATGAGATAAAATAGGACTTCTATTACTAGAAACGTGACAGGAACAAATGCTAATGTTGCTAATGTATCAGCTTGATGCAGACATTGCTAAGAGGTCACTGTTGTGTTTACAGCTTTTTTTCTACTGCTGTTAAACACGCAGCATGTAAATTCTGCCACTAAGGGTCTCTCTGCAAAACAAAACAAGACATAAAAGTAGCGTGGGATCATGGGAGTTGTTGTTTTCATTGTTAAACAACTGTTTGATGCTCTTAGACGTTATAGCGACAGGCAACAAAATAAGGTTTGAGCCTTTTGTTGGAAACATTTAGGATAAATACAACAAGGGTCTATTTTTTGTCTTTTAGACATTTTTAATGCAGAAATGCTACATATTACATCTATCAAAACAATCCCTTATTTTGAAGGTTTAATCTGGAATCTGTTCAGTTTTATTCCAACCCACCAATCAACCAGACTGCTGTGATTTGTTTAATTAACAAGCACTTTCTACAAAAGGCTCATTTTAAGTCTACAGGAACTGCTTTGTATACATGGCATATCATAGTAATCACCAATGTCAAATAAAGAAATTTATACTGTGAAATGACATTTTAAATAGAAAGATGAAGTTGATGAAACACAGGCAGAGGACAGGAGGGGCTCTTGTGTTCTTATGTCGCCTCCTGGTGGACAATGTAAAGCAAGACATGTGGCTGACAGGAGGACACGGCAGGGACTTGTTTGTCTCCAGTCATTAAAAATCTTAGTGATTGAGTGAGTGTGAATACCATGACAGTACATTTATGAAATGATACATTTAAAAAAGGGCTAAAAATATTTTTAAAATGAGAAAAACGAGTCTGTGTAATCTGTGCTGTGAGCCACAAATCCACAACCAAGGCTTGATACACGCATGTGAAGACCTGCACCGACTGCTACTCATATATTCATATTAATACATTTACATTTATAGCTATTTACTTATAGACTGTACATGTGCACATATTTATGTTTAACACAGAGATTAAGCTCAGATATCTAGGGTCAATTGCCCAGTTTTCTGACTTTATCTTTATTTCTTTATCCCATCATCCTCGATGCTTTAAATTAAAAAGAATTTGTGAGGTTTCATCCAAAATATAGAATTTTTTTGAGAAATAGAAATGGCGCTGTTTAGCTCAGTTGCTAGAGCTGTACAGAGGCTTTATCCTCACTGCTGGCCTGGGGCCCTTTGCTGTGTGTCACTCCCCCTTCCTCTCCTGTCATATCTCAATCTGTCCTGGCAATAAAGCCATATATAGAATAATAGAATTACTTTAATGATCCCATATATAGGCAAAAAAATAATAATAATAAATAAATAAAAAAATAAAAAAATATATATATATATATATATATATATATATATATATATTCTTTCAAAACTCCTGAAAAACCACGAAAAACCATGAAATCTACTGTAATCCTGATTAATGCTTGTCATTATAAATTGTCCTTCTGAAGTCAATATAATGAAGCACCTGCGTCATCCATCAGAAGTGCATGAGATCCTTTGACACGGCAGTTACAATCACCCTGTGTCAGTCTCGCTCTGCTGTGGAGTTCAGTATGTTACTGTCACCTCTGAGCTCTTGACACCCACGGGCTATTTATTCTGTGTGTCACTCAGGCTGATGTGTGACACCTCAAACTGTGCTCCACAGAGAGCTCCTACTGTAGCTCCCACTACCACCACCACCACCCCTCCCTTTATCATCCACTGATGTAACATCGACAACACGTCTCCTCGCGCTGGAGAGTAACATGTGTTCACAACTGCGAGGATCAGCAGAAACTGTCTGTACCTTTCGCCTCCGTGGTTTTTATTGCGGGGCCAGAAGCGGCCTCGGTGAGCTTCTTAAAACTAAAAAGCTGAAAAGCTTTTAATCCACTTTCAGGTCATCCCCTTGTTGATATGCATGTTGCACCAGCGGATAAAGATCTCACATGCTGCGCTCATCTCTGAGGGCTGCCTCCGTCTCTCTCTCTCCCTGGCGTCTTGAAAGGGAATCTGATTAATTAGTGTTAATTTGGTGATTAATTTGATACCAGTGTGTGGTGTCAGTGTCTTGGCAGGCATGTGTTTTGGTAAGCTAAAGTGGAGCTGGGATACTCTAGGGATGAGCACACTACATTTACTGTCTTTAAAATGCCTTCATTTCTAGAACAAAAATCAGGTAAACTAACAAACACTGAGATTATGAAGGGGTATTAATGGAAGACTACACCTAACTTACCCTTCAGGTGCAGCTTGATCAGGGTTAGCTGGAGCTGCTGTAGGGGCCGGAGCCGGAGCCGGAGCCGGAGCCGGAGCCGGAGCCGGAGCAGGAGCAGGAGCAGGAGCAGGAGCGCTGGCCGGGGCTGGAGCCGACTCTGAGAGAGTGAGAACAATCCTAGTTACATTTTCATCTCCTCCAGGTTTGATGGCTGCATTTTATTCTGGCCTTCTGGCAGAACATGCAAAAACTTCAACTCCCACAATATCTGCTGCCCTTGCTGGATTGATTTTAGGATATAACTGCTCATCTTTAAAGGTGACGGTTGTAGAATATGGCCAGAATTCAAAGGGAGCTCCAATAACATAGTATGAAGCATATCACCAGAATATGGGACAACAAGAATAACGTGGCTCAGTTAAGCATAGAGGCGGTGGACTGTTTGCCTGGACCTCAGATCACGGGGGAGTCACTGTGGGCAATGGTGCTCCGGGAAAGACGGAAAAGGTAGTGAATTCGACTATGGCATATATCTCTCCCACTTGAAACTACAGAGGCTGTCGCACTCTAATCTCTCTGGCTGTCAGAGACATTAAATGAAAGTACAGTCTGCTGTATTAAGTGGCGGGTCTTCAATGGATGACCCTCTCATTGTGCTCAGCCCCAAAACTGCTGCAGGACGGCTGTCTGAACAGAGAGCAACGTTATCAATACGTGACTGGATTCGATTTAGACCCTCAGACAGCAGGCACAAAGACATCTGGACGGACAATAAGCTGAAGAAAAAGTGGTTCAGACCTAGAAGTCTTCAAATTGAGAAGCTGTCAACGGGCAGTTTATGTCATTCATGCGCCTCTTTGTTTGTCTTAATGATCTGATTTTCGTCTTGATCGATATCTCCACCTAAGAGATGCGCACAAGGGTTGTTACATCTATTTTAAGTTTCATGAGAAAAACTACAAATGACATATTCCCTGAATTTGCTGCAACTTTATCAGTCTGGACAACAGCTTCAAGGAGAGGTAGACGGTCATCACAGAGAAACCCCTGCCAAATACAAAGGGACATCCAGTAATTTCACTTCTAAATGTTTCCCCAAATGAGCGATGACTTACCCTGCGGCTTGTCCAACGTCTTGGCCTCATTCTCCTTATTAGCTGGCTTCTCCTCCTGCACCACAAATCAACATTTCCCACAAAGTCAGACAGTCAGCTTCATTAGTCAAACCGCGGCCATTAGAGAGAGACGTTTTAATTTAGAGAGCATGTTTTTTAATAAAAGTAGATTTAGCATTTGACAAATGGCTCCCCTGCCCGATGATAGACTCTTTTAAAAACAGGCTACGTTCGAGACGAATCCCAAACGTGCCCGTTGGGTAACGAGCGATCTCAATGAGGTCTGCGTAATGAAACAATTTCATTTGATTCTTTTTGTTGGCAAGAGCGCTGAGCAAACTGAATGGATGGAGGAGCAGATGAGAAGCCTCCGCTGTGATCTTGGAAGAAACAAATGTGACCAAACTCGCTGTATTACAGGCCGGATGCAGCGCTTTAATTTTCTGCGGTCATGCTTGATTTCAGTCTTGGCGGCTGCCATTACTGGCACATGCTGATGAACAAATATGAAGGTTTTGAAAAACTTGTAAGAGCATCGCAGGTCAATCCAAAATCCTTTGAGATAGGAATAACAATAACTTAAACTGAGTATACAGCACGTTGTTTTCTGGCTCTCAAACAAATCTTACCTTGGCTGTAGCTGTAGCTGTAGCTGTAGCTGGAGCTGGAGCTGGAGCCGGAGCCGGAGCCGGGTCAGGGGATGCTTTGGCGGTCCCTGAAGCTGCCGGTGGCTGCGGGCCACTGAAAAGGCCCTTAAACTTGCTGAACATGTCCACAAGCCTACAGGTGCAACTGTTTGCAAGTGACTCGGCAGAGAATGTACAGACTCCTAAGGAGCTGAGAAATCCCGCTGCTATGACTGCTTATAGCTCCACTAATGCTCTTGCATGGAGGACAGCCCCCACCAGTGACATCTAAGCCCATCACCATCTCATATAAGATCCCAATAGGCTTATAGGTGACCACAGGCAGGGCTGTGACACCCGAGGACAGCTTTAAACATTGCACTTACAGTCAAACACCAATACATTATGTGTAAATGCCTCGACCCACATTGTGCCCTGCAGCACAGGCTGTGACTGTGTCTGTGTCTGTGCACCAAACACACTAATGTTACACTGACAGAATGACGCCTGTGCTCTGAGGGAGACATAATGTGGTATACTGAGGGGAACATATGGAGTCAAGTTTGAGATCAGAGTAAATCCAGCTAGTTAAACTGTTAAGATTCTAAAAAAGTGATGGAATGAGTACTTTAGCTTAAAGGGTAACACCACCATTTTTACAAATTAAAGTGTGTTTACAGGTCTTGGGGAGCACCACTGTCTGTGTGACAAACGGAGGATAACATCTTTTGTGGCTATAGAGGAAGCTGCAAATTAAATTGCCTCAAATGATGTCACCCACTGGCAAAAGATGCATTGTGGGTAATGCAGGAACCAGGTATTGTAGTTTTCTTTAAACGGACAGTGTGTAACTATTTAAGTAATTTATTAACTCAAATCAACGTCTTCGTTCATAAGTAAGTCCGCATTGTTGTACAATTACCTCTGCCAACAATCTGACATATCCTCCTGAGCAAAGAATTACCTATCTGAATATACATAGCACGGGTAAGCTCTACAGAGTCCGTCATGTCTTTCGGGGCGTAAAAAACCTGTGGACTGCCGAGAGGGACACAAAGCACTACGTAGTAAGGCTAAACGCGATTTAGCTCAGAGCTAGCTTGACTGCGGAACTGAGAGGGAGCACAGCGAAAGCACTCGTCACTAACTAACATCTAACTAACTACATCTTTACCTTTACCATCTTTATTACTTGAATCAGTAGAAATACTCGACGCTATTGGGAAAGAGTCCATATTTTGAAAATTATTTTTTTGTCCGTCAGGGCCACCGTAGCTTCTGGAACGTCTTCCGGACGGGAGGGGTCAGCAAAATAGTGTTGCAATGTAGAGCCTCACAGCGAGATGGTGCTAAATACTCGATATATTACACACTGTCCCTTTAATAATTGCAAGGCCTTCTACAAATTTAGAGAGGGACCACCAATGCCAGGGCCCTCTGGGATGTTTTTCTCAAGTAGTAATTAGCATCAGGCACGGGCATATTAATATTCTTCTTAATTGCAATGGTGTATGGAAGGTTCGTTTCCTCTTAGAAACATTCAGGTTTTACGGTAGATGATTCTGAAAACGTTAGAAAGCGGAATCTAGATCCTGTGTTCTTGTGCGCACGTTTGTCCTTGTGTATATGCTTACAATGGCTCCACCTGACACCACTGGTAGAATTACGCTACACAGTGGCTTTGAAATCTGTAAAGTTGAGCAAAGTTTGAAAAGCCTTCATATGTTTTTTACCTTTGCAGTAGCCTACAGTGCCTGTACACACCATTACACCTCACATGAAGAACACGTCGAGCTGACTTCATGATCAGCATGATATACATAAGGGGAAGCTATAAGCGAGGCTATTTTCACACATCAATCTCTCTCCATTGTCATTTTCATTATCTTTGCATATTTCCCTGTTCTCATTTAGCCCTTATCTCAGTGCGCTCGCTTGTCGTTCCGAATAAAATTACACCACCATCGCCCACCCACTCGGCCCATATTCTGCTGTTCCATTCCTCTTGTCACGCTGGGGGGACGACCGGCGAAATGCCACGGTGACACAGACGGGGCTCGACTCAGCCGTGGGCTTCGTGTAATGTATCCCTGAGCGTTCTCAAGGACCATTGACTTGTCTGTGGCACAGGAAAAGGGGGGAGCGTGCAGGAGGGAGGCAGGCGAGTGCTGATGCACTTTTTCGAGGCTCTCCATCTTTCGGCTGTCCAGTGATGCAGGGAGATAGGTCATTAGATCCTCTCCATCTCTTCCATTAATCTAATTAAGCCTTGGGGGTTGGGCCTAGGCCCTGACATTGCTGCAAAAGAGCAAGAAGCTTGTCTTGTTTTTTTGTTTTACTCGCTGTGCACTGAGGCAGAGGGGAAGAAAATTCTTCAGTGTACTCAAAATGTTCAGATTGCACATGACTCACGTGAAATAGAAGAAAAACGAGTTTAAAGGAGGTGATTTGACTGCATTTGCAATGTAACACCAGATTGAATCCTTCACCTGCTCTCACTCTCCGCCGCGCCGCCCTGACCCCAGGATGTAGGCAGCTGACAGTTTCAGCTGTCAGTCAGCGGCACAGTGACAATGGACCCTGACAGTGGCAGAGCCCAAGGTAAATTTATAGCACAAAGTGGAGGAGGCTGAATACTCCGGTGGCCGGTGACATATGACTCATCGCTCTAATTGGTGTAATACAGAGCAGCTCTCGACCAGGGGTCTGCAAATTGTAAGACAGCCGAACCAAGGGAGGCCAATTCACAGAGTAATCATAGCGGCAAATGCCACAATGATTACCGCTTTAACAATGCCATAAAAATCAAGCACTGTTCAGTTTCTGCGTGAGGGGTCCCCCTTCAGTGGAGGGAAGTAGGAGGGAAAATGGCGGTGATTTGTTCTAAAAAAAAAAGGCTTTTTGAAGGACGTCATAGGAAATCAATGGGTCGTTCGGAAAAAAGGTTCAGAATATTTAAAGCGTGGGAGCTTTGACTCATAGGCTGGATGTATATTTAGAAAGATTACATTGGTTGTGACTGAACAGGGGTTTCTGTGAGGTACTGGTTAATGGTTTCTTTCAAGTACTAAATGGTAACGACCCACTGTTGCCTGATTTCGGCTCTGACTGATTCTGCATGTGGGCAGCGGAGGGGCCACCTGAACGATTTTCAAGTTTCAACAGATAATTCACACGAGAGCTTTCTGTATTTTATGTTTGCTTTAAAACAGGCGGGGCTCATATGGAAAAAGGTGATGTCACACACAGTATATCTGTGCACCAATCAGAATTTAGCAACATTTGATTCAAATTGGGGGCTTGTTTGTGTCTGTTTAACGGCCACCATCAAATGAAAAGAAGATTAGTTATGAACCAATCAATTCGAAATAAAAAGTTAAAAATGTTGAGGTGACCATGTGGGCCTTCACTGAGCACTGTAGTGAGAATCAGCTCTATATTTAGCTCTGGCCCACAATTGAACTGCTTCGATTCATTCTCATAGTGTCTTTTTCGCCTGACAACAGCTGTTTTCAGAGGGAAAGCTCTAAAAATCTGCTGTCCAAAGTCTACAGACACAGTTAGTGACCAGCTATGAACATTGTGAAGCATTTAGCAGCTAAAGGCCGCAAAATTTCTCAGTTATTGCAAACTTAAAGGTCCCACACGGTTGAAAATGAGATTTCCTTATCTTTTTGATTAGTGTCAACTGTACAGTCACAGGATGGCCATGGTTACAAAAACACAAGCAGAGCTGATGCAGCTTTCTCAGTCATGGTGAAGTTAGTAAAAACATTCAAATAACATTAAATATGCATTTGCTGACTGGCTGGCTACCTGGGGGCAGCAGAAACAAGCTGTAAACACAACGCTGATGAATGATTAACTTGTTGAAATGTCAAAATTGTTAGCACAAGCCAGAAATGATCAAATGTAACTTTAAATTAAATACATATCACACAGTTATAAATCAGTGTGAACAATTTCATATCACCACTGACGGACTAAACCCATGTCATGGATCCAGGCCTTTGAAAGCTGGTTGGACCCAAAATAACCAGGACTTTTCATTCAGAGACGATCCAGAACTGACTCGCCCAACGGCTTGATCTGTGAGCTTTCACTGTTTGTTAATGATGTAGCCGTGTTTAGAGCTGTTACACATTATATTCATCTTTTCTCACCTGTGCTCAGCAAGTATTAAATCGTAAACCTCCAAGCAGGTCCACAAGGATTAAAGTAATAATCCTTGAAATCCCTGTGGGGGGTGTTTGGGGAGGTGTTTTGGCCATGCTGTTGCTAAGCACTCGGCTATTTTGCGGTATTTTTGCTGTTTTGCCGAAAAAGTTTGACTCTCATAGGTGTAAGTTTTAATCTTTCCAGCCTCGACTGGCCCTCATTGCTCATACTCAATACCAGGTTCTTCTTTGTAACATCATATATGTCCATTTACAACATAATCCCCAGTAAATATGCATGCCTGTCCACCAAAAGGCGATGCTTTAAACGCCATACAGTGATTGAGGAGGTACACATACACCTCTGAATATGATATCTTTCTTAGATTCATGGAAATGGTCTTTAATTCTGCTCTGTAAGTGTGCTTTTGAAGAACTGCTCTGCTCCCTTTACTGTATAATCTGGCCATGTGCAAAGTGTTTGATCACACAAATCTAAAATCATGATATGTCAGTGTTTAGTGTAGCTCGGGAATAGAGCTAAATCTATCTTCAAAGAGAATCTCTGAAGAGTGAAAACAGGCTGAGTGTTGGTGTCAAACGAGGTCTCAGTCCTGTGGAGGGCTGCGTTTCTGCCTGCGGCCAAAAGGGGGCACAGCTCCCTTTCATATCTCTTCCTTCCTCTCGTCTCCTCTCCGACACATGGTGGAACTGTATTCATTAGAATTACCCAGATGCTCTCTGCAATTACTCTGAGCTCCAAGAAAGCAAAGAAAGAAGCAGACACCAGTGTGACTTATGAGCGTTGTGAAGGCAACAACATCTGGTGCCACTACAGAACTTGTCCCAGGAAAATAAAGAGAGTATCTAATTCAACTTCAAATCCAAGAGAATTAATTCTTAACATGTGATTCTTTTGGACGAGGCACTTTTTTGGCACAACGAGTGTGACTGTTGATACTCTGGGTGTCAAAAGTTTTGTTTTAAGAAAAGTATTTTCAAGTGAATGATTGTGTTTTTTAAAGAGCACAGAGGAGACATATTTCAAGGAAGTTTCCACTTAAAATTCTTCCTCGACATTAAAAAACGATGGCGTTCATTGTTTTCTGTGTAAAAGTGTTCATCCATGGCGTGCGTCGACTGATCTTTGCATTCTTGAGCAGCTTCCCCTTGTATTTGTCTGATTCACACTGTGAATTTTTTTTGTCTCCTAACATCTAAACTTTCCTGGATATTTGAATGGAAATCAAGAATATTAATCATCACGGATTGCTCTTCCATCTTGAGGTGTGTTTCAGTTGCTAAGGAGGGTGAGACGAGGTAAGAAACACGGCCGTGGCTGTGTTTTTATTGGAGGAGAACACATCTGATTCCCTGACATTCCCATTGTTTCACTCTTTCCATTTCATCTCTTCCCAAGGTTGCGCAGCGCCGCCTTATTGGATTTTCCCGCCGAAGACGTGTGTGCGCTCGCGTTTTAAGCGTGACGAGCCTCGGTGTGTGTTTTCAGAGTGTGTTTTTTTTTGTGCGGCAGGTGTGCGGTGGAGTCCCACAGAGCACTGAGGTGTGTCATTGAGAGGGCCTGTGGGGCTTGATGGCTGGCCGCTCGGTGTGCACATTAATCTGAATGAAGGCACAAAGTGACAGGCCTGTGATTTGGACCGCCCATTAAAGCTTACAGTCACATGCTTGCCAGAGTCACAACAGAGGGGCCATGGGAAGGGAACCATCGGCCAGCAGCTCGGGTGCTTTAGGTAACTCACTAAGCGCGGTGGGGCTGCAGTGACAGGTGGCCAATAAGCAGGGATACGCTAACACTTGGCATTTCACGTCAGCTTTGTGATGCTCAACATCTCTTGTGGCTGTGCTTATTAATATCTACAGTATGTCTGCAGAATTCTGCCCTCTTTGTCTCCAGACGGGCTGATAAAAGTTGAAGAAGGCGGACGATGATGCTTTGATTGAAATGGTTTTTAAGGTAAAAAAAAA
>CAEMYA010000212.1:1107239-1128899 GCA_903131615.1 Diplodus sargus
AAAAAAAAAGCCTGGAATGGAAGGAAGGAAGAAAGGGGAAAGGAAAAGAGCGAGGGAAGGACAGAAGGAAAAGAAAAGGAGGGAAGTAAGGAGACGTTAGAGAGCAAGGAAGAGATGGAAGAAAGAAAATGAGGGTGTGAAGTGGAAGATAAGCAAGGAAAGAAGGGAGAAAAGGGAGGGAGGGGATGTAGTAGAGGAAAGAAAAGAAGTGAATGACGGAAGTAAGGAAGCGAATGCAAGGCAAACAAAGGAAAGCAGAGGGAAGGAGGAGACTGATGCTGCGTTTACACCAAGGGAAGACGCAGATATTTCCCTGTGGTTTGGCCTCTCATTTACACGGAAACCCTGTTTTTAATCACAGAAAACGAGTATTTCTATAAACTCTGGCCAAAGTGGAGATTTCTGATAACGCCAGTTATGTGTTGCCGCGTCAACTGGGAGAAACAAGGTTTTAGGTTCTCAAAGGTCACATTATGCGCCAGGAAATGCTTAACGTCATGTAAGCGCCCTATGTTTACAGTTTTGGCATAGTTATACAACTTTTTTGAAAACGATGTTGTGTGCACGATGTTATTATTGAAAACGGAGGGGGGGAAATATTCGTTTCTCTACATGCCCTGCTATGTGTAAAGGTGGCTTAAGCAAGAAAGAAAGGCAGTGAGGATGTGAGGCGAGAGGGTGAGTGGGGGATAGGAAGTAAGCAAGGACAGAAGGAAGGACTGGGACAGAGAGGGGTCTAGTGGAGAAGGAATAGGGGGAATTAAAATGAAGGCAGAAGGGTAGAAAGGAAGTGAAGGAGTCACAGGGCAGAAAGAGAGAAAGGTGGAAAGGAGGGAGGAGTTAAGCAATAATGGAACAGGGCAAGAAAAGAAAGGAGGAAGTAAGGCAAGGCAAGAAAGGAAAAGGAGGGAAGGAGAGATCTGGTGTGAATCAGGTCTAAGAGAGGGGTGGGGGAAGGTAGGGAGGGAGAGAAGGAAGGAGGGTAGGAAGGGAGCAAAAGTAAAGAGGTAGGGAGTTAAAGGAGGGACAAAAAGATGGGAAGGCTGGAGAGGAGGGGGTAGAGAAAGAAAGAAAGAAAGAAAGAAAGAAAGAAAGAAAGAAAGAAAGAAAGAAAGAAAGCCTCAATCATCTGCTTGAGAAGAAGAATGGCCAGTAAAATGGATCCGTGCTGTCTGAGAGATGACAAGTGGACGCTCTCCCTTTGACACGGTGATCATTTCTCATGAATGTTAACAGCCCAATTTCTTCTTTCCCTTCTTCATGTCGGTGTCTAACACACCCCTTGGCACCAATCAAATCTTACATGACAAGGCTGTCAGCTGGCATTAAGCCACAGGTCTCCTCATCATAACACTTTGAGCCTGACAAAGGTCAACTGTTGCTGGAAAATATTACCGCCTGGGTCAACACTTCCTGAATTAGTTACACTGACTGACGCAGAGACCGTGACATGAAACTTTAATGATGCGTGTGGTGAGGTGGACACTGCAGCTGTAGGTTGCAGAGGGCAAACTGAATATTTACACTATCTGATAGCTGCAATTAAAAAAATAATATTAGCACCAAACTACAGTAAGAATGAAAAGACAAAAAATGTCATTAAAACAATGAATTACTCAGTCCATCTTATGACAAACTCTCAAAACATCTAATGAGTTTGCAGAATTCTTCACCTAGTAATGCAAGTCACTTCTGGATTAACTGAGAACATGCTTAGCGGTAAACATCTATTTCACTCAACTCAAGATCTGGAAAGTTTTGCTCCTTTAAGCTCAGTCAGATCAGAGTTTTGGAGCAGTGATCAGTGAATCCATCCGCTGAGGAAAGCTAAATCAGTGTGAAGCTTTTTGGTTTCGGTTTGGTACGCGCACAACCCACACATCTGCGCTCTTGACAGGTTGCAATTGGTTTTGACAGCAACTGGTTTTCCACAACCTGAGAGTCTAGAACGGAGATTTCAAAGTGCTCTGACCAAACCGAAGGAATCAATGAACCATCTCCACAGGTTTGTACCGCTAGATCCCCCGTACCATCTCGGCACGGCTGTGTAGTTTTGTTGTGGTTGTTCACACCCATCCTCACATGCTGACATGACTAATTACAGACTTATAGATTATCTCGCCTGGTCTCACATCTTTGTCACAGTCTTTGAGCTGTGCTGCGATAGCGGCGTTCATTCATCAGGAAGCGACGCTTCCTGATGAATGAACTGAGGTGTCTTAGAACAACGATGCCATCGCTTAACTTAAAACGGGTGAATGAACTCCACAAATCTGCAAACTGGACTCACTTAAAAGTTTTAAATCGCGACGGTTTCATCATTTCCAGCTCTATTTTTGCTATTTTTTTGTTTCTATTGTTATTGTATGAGACACTGGTTTTTGCATTTAACTCCTTAACACTTCATATTTAGCATATTTTGTATATTTCACTAACATTTAAATTGTCTTAAATGTGCACAGTGGGTGACCCAGGGAAACCACTAGTTGGCATTGTTTTGTCTATTCCATCTCTGGCAAAGCAATTTCCTTTAGGATTAATATAGTTCTGTCTTATCCTTACACTGCTTTTCTCTTCAAATCCATTTTGTTGACCACAATAAATGAACAGCAACCAATGACAGCGATGCCTTACATTTTCCAAAGGAGACATCCTGGCTCCTCATAGAAACACTAATTTACTGGGACACCTGTAATACTTGACATCAGTAGCAAATCATCATCAACATCAGTAGTGTTCCTCCTGGCCGTTTGCTGTGAAGGATGTCGGCAGCAAGCTCTCACAGCACACGGTGCCGATACACAGTCATTGTAAATGAAATAAACACATTTTTCACAACATGAATCTTAAATCTTAAAATAGAAGTTAGCAGGAACTTAAACGCAAATCCTGTACTGGCACAATAACATGGAAGTCTGAGCAATGTTCACTGGAAGGAGTGGATCTTTGATTCACCTCTCCGCTCTCCTCTACATTCACGGCAAATAGACACAAATAGTCACAAAGCGCTCAGCAAAACTTGTTTCAAGGACACGCGATTGACTTTCAATGTGTCCGTGTGAGGCGTGACAGAGCAGTCGGTCACAACTTGTCAGTAAAAGCAGTTTTTTCTTTTTGTTCCGGAGGATTTCCCTTATCATCAGTGCAGCTTTATTTTTTCATTCGACTTTTATTTGACTTTCAGAATAAATGCAGGCCGTACACATAACATCAAATATGTCATACTTCCCCACAGATGTAGCACACGGAACCAGTGGAAAACTCCATCTATCTCTAAGACTAAGGACAGAGTTTACACACACTCACCCTCAGTAACTTTCCACACACTGCTCTCCTAATGTTTTATCTACCATCTGACCACATAAACACACACACGCGCACGCACGCACACGAGAACAAGAGGAGGAAGGTGAAGGTTAATGAAAGGTGTGTCTCTCATCTTGTCTTGTGCCACCCTCCACAGATGGAGACACTGATAGCATCCTCCCTTTTCCTCTCCTCTCTCCGAGCCCCGGCTGCAGCCTGGCCCCCGGCTGCCTCCCCTGTCGAGCTCCACTTCCTCTGGATAAGAGCCGCACCACCGACTATCTTCATATCTAGGCTACGGATGCCAACTGCAATCTGTCTGGTCTATGTGTGTGTGTGTGTGCACGCTTTACGTGAAAGGAATATAGGACAGTTTTCTGTTTGTGTGTGGAGTAGAGTTACGAGTAGTACCGCCTTTTATGTGAAAATGATCTCCTGAAGATAAAGCCGCCATGTAAGAATAACAAAGGGAAGCTGACCTCAGCTTCAGGATACATATTTTGTTTCCAATTGGTGTTTTCAAAGTGATAAAAGCCTGTTTAGCTTCTGATAGCGTTGTCAGGGTGCAGCTTCTGGGGCTTGTGCACAGCAGGTGGACACGCATGGGAAGAAAAACTTCAAATGCTGCGTTTATCTTCTTCACACTTTATTATTCTTCTCATTACACTGAGCATTAAATGCGCTTTAACTTGGAATAAAAAACACTCAAAAAGTGATCATCTTGTCATGTCTATTTCCATTCCTAGGCATCACCTCAGTGGAACTCTGCTTCTTTTTTTGGCGATTTTCTTAAGTTGTAGTTTACGTCTCTGTACGTGGTGGTTTTCCTTCTGCCTGTTTAGAGCTGGTGACTATAATCTCATAGTTAACCACTGACTGCAAAGCACTTTTTCTGTTTATTCCAACACAAACAGGACACATAAACACATCCCGCCCTGTCAATGAGAGGCTGTTTGTCACAGCAGGTTACCAAGATCAGGAATGTCACAGTTATTCAACAGCTTTAAAGGAGGCCTAACTTTGCTTTCCCTCAGTGTGTTCTATATCTTCTTGCGCATGTAAAAGGTGAGGAGGTCCAATGTCTACACCAACCACAGCTCTTTTATCCCAGAGAACACACCGCTCCTGAAGTGAAACACCTCGCCAGTAGTCCTGCCTTTCATTGCTTCTCGACATGACACTACGTCACCACAGTGTTGTTTAAAGCACCCAGTAGTCATACTTGAGTGAAGTAAATATTACTTTAGTAAACGTGAGTAAAGTCTCCCATATGGGTAGTTCTTGAGTAAAAGTCTTAAGGTATCTGATATTAACTGTGCTTAAGTATCATCAGTACAAGTCAAAGTAAATTATACATATATGAATACACTCTGATTGCTGATATGAATAAATCAAAAATACTTTAATATATTTAAAAATAAGCTACTTTGGCTCTAATGCAGCATGCCACCTGCAAAGTTACTACTTACCAAAGTTACCAAATAAATGTAGTGGAGCAAAAATTTAAACATGGAAATACTCAAGTAAAGTACAAGTACTTTAAAATTGTACTCAATTACGGTTGTAATTGCATCACCATGTCACACATTTGCATAATTTCTAGTAGTAACCCACAACTAAATCATGAACCTGAAAATGAGAATCTTCCATAATGAAATACATTTCTACAGCGATCCTGTAACACAGATTGGATTTCAACTAATGTTATTCCGATTTAGTTCAACATGTTAGCTGGGAGTTGTAACACAGGACCCATCATGCATTTTTCATGCATGCTATGATATCATTTCCATATCATGAAATGATTATGACCATTAATTTGTTACATATTCCCTTAATAAACGTACAGTTTAGTTTCTTCTTGGGAGTGTGAGGACTCTGTGCTGTGTTCAATATGGTACAGCTGCATCCATCTGAGGTCCTTTGGGGTAAAGAAAGTGTTTTTTACTGACACCTCCAGCAGCCTGAACAGAGCCTCCTCCCCTGCTCTCGCACTCGGCACCGATTACACCTACATTCACCCACTACTATACACTTCCTCCACCCTGCACCTACGCTTTGGCTTCCATTTAGCCTGCAGCACCACAGAGGATCATTTTTTTGCTGCCTCTCATCTGTTTAAACTGGGAACGCAGAGACAATGGTGGAACCAAAAGTTGTAGATGTGCACCTGCAGGGCTGCGAAGAGCTGTGTGTTTTTGAGGAAGACTGTGGTGCGTACTTTCCAATGGATTTAAATGGAACACAGAAATTACACCCTCAGCTGAAATTAAGGCTAATTTAACTAAAGTACGCTGTTTATCCATCCAGATTATTTTGGTGTGCCTTGCAGACTTTCCAAAATATCAGCTGCGGAGATGTCTGTCTTCTCTCCAGTGTAATGCGAACACACACACACACAGAAAATAGTTCTTACATGAAACGGCTTGCAGAAAGGTCTGTGAATTATTTTGAGTAACCAGGTTTGATTTCTGAGAAGAGACATTGCTGTTGCAGCCCAGTCGCCAGGATACAGTGTTAGCAGTTAGCGTTTCTACAAACCACAGATACATCTGAGGTTAGCAGTTGTAGCAAACATGGCATCATATTCACAGTAAATGCTTATGGAGTGACTTTCGCCCAAGGACGTACAGTCGAGCCAAAAAGGCCGCCAAACGGCCACCGAAGTTTGAGTGACACCAGCGGATATTTCCATCAGTTTTTGTCACATCAAATGCTCAGTGTTTTTTTTAAGGAGACCTGCGAAATTAGCAGCAGGTTTGTGGCAACCAAAATAATGTTTCTTTTTCTCAGGAAATCTGACAATCTCCATCCATGATTTTGGCGAGCAAAGCACACGTTCTACGCAAAGCCATGATGTTTTCCTAACCCTAACCACGTAGTTTTTGTGCCTAAACCGAACCAGAGCATCAGCACAGCATTGTGACAAAACACAAAATGTACCTTGATCGCTGTAAAGTTGCAACATAAAGAAACATTCAATTGTAACTGACTTGTGGTCTGGCAGAAACGTACTAAACTAGTGTTTACTCTGTTGATTGGGTTGGTCGATGAGCTTTCCAAATGTTTTTTTGGCGCTTTGAGGACCAAAAGCTGCGTGCCATAGCGTTCCATTATATTCTACAGAAGACTTATATCTACAAAACTCGCGCCAAAACAATGGGGATCGATAAATAGAACTACAGGTAAGAGCACTCATGTGTTTTGGATCACTTTAAATTAATACAAATTTCCCATGGTGGTACAGCAAGTGTACTATACTATACATTCATCAGTACAAGCATTTTCTCCACTCAGGTTTACCTGGTGCACACATGTCCTTGGGCCAGTGTCTATCCCAGCACGCATCAGGTGAGAGGCAGAGTACAACCTGGACACGTCTCCAGACTGTCACAGCACTAACACCTGCGGGTATATTAGAGCTTCTAATTCTCCTGACCAGCGTGTCTTTTGGAGGAGACAGGAGCTCCCTGAGGAAACCCACTGACATGAGAAAAAATGCTAACCTCACACAGAAATGATACAGATTAGAGCTGAAACAAAGATTCTCAACCTTCCAATGACAGTGAGACGTACAGAAGACATCCTGATTAATGAAGTCCCACAAGGCTGCCGTGTGCAACTGTGATATGTGTCTGTACAAGTACAGCAGCTCATGTGAACAACAGTGCGCCTTCTTTGAATTCAACCTGCTCCAATTATATATGCTCGTTTGAGAACGCTGACCAGATATATTCATAATGAGTGTTTTGAGTCTGTGGGAGCTGGTTGAATCTGTTTCATGCAGACTGAGGTGTTAATGTGGTTCAAACGGGTCGGGCGACTTTTACAACAGACCTGCTGAAATGCATTTATGGTGTGTGTATACTTTGTGTGTGTGTGTGCGTGAATATATAGTACTGCTGACCTTATATCACTTCCAAGTGCATTGCGGTTTTTTCCACCTATGCCTGCTGCCTCACCAGATTTTCACTTTCAGAAGGGCTGGGGGCAGAGTCCCAATAGTAGCATGCACGCACGCACACACACACACACATTTCCTGTGCCTTGTTCCCGTGAGAGCCTGACTTTGTGCCAGACAGGAATTGCATACATTGGCCCCCCCGCTGTCATCCTGCAGGGACGCAGCACCTGCCCCTCCACCCTGACCGTGTCAGACGATGCGTCTCACTGGGACAGGATGAGATGGGTGTCCAGCCCCGGTGTTCATGGGTAATGGCCAGAGGGACAGGAGCCCTTGATGCGTGAGCTCAGCAGCTTGTTTTCTAAAGGACTCTAGCAAAGAACCTGCTTTGTCTGCACTTTCACACTGTTGTTCTTTCTGATTGTCTATTTATGTTTCTTTATGAATCAGCCATTCCTCTCCCCCTGTTAGTCTCCTTTTTCCAGCTCCATTTCCTTTTTCCAACCAATTTTGCATTGTTTCAGTAGGTGGATACAGAAAGAGAAATTACTGTTTTCCTCCACTTCTTCTCCTTTCCAGTCACTACTCTGACAGCATTTACCATATCTGACATTTACCTGATTTTATGTCCCCGTGCAGCGCCCCATGAAAGACACCAGTCGCTGTATTTCCCAATGATCAAGGTTCCCGCGGCAGGGGGAAGCTCAGAAAGTGTGTAAGAATGTAAACTCAATAACACAAAAAAATGTTTTTACTGAGCTGTCAACTCGCACTATGTAACTTCAGTGAGCGTAAGATCACAGCGTTACGTACATGTTTACGTCAACGTACAAGTTTTCAACACACAACAATGTTATGATGTAATGAGTTTTTGTTCGCAGTTAGCACCCACATTACCTCGGACAGACCTGGGATTTGTATTTACGACAGTGGTGTTGCACTCAAAAACTGCCGTGGCCACTGAATTGCACAAAAAGCCAATTTCTACCTAATATTGCTTTGATCTGCCAATAGGTCTTTCATTATATTCAAACCAATGGCAATTGGTTCAATTTTTTTTTTTTTTTAAATGAAAAACCTGAATGACAACCTCTGTCTATGGAGCTGTGTGTGGCGCAACCGCAAAGAAGGTGCAAGACAGAAAGAAAGAGTTAATAGAGAGGAAGCGGGAAGGGGAAACTGCCCTTCAACTGCTGCATGTATTCTCTTCATCTGTGACACATTCCACAGATACGGACATTAAAACTGTAGCGAAACGCTGGTGTGATGTCAATATGACTGTCTGCAGGTCGTTTGCAGTCTGTTTTTGCAGAGAACTGCATGTGTGTTGCAGTAAAAATAGACTTTTTTCCCCTGAATCTCTAGATGACACACCTTGCTTGATGCTTGCGTGAGCAGCACTAGTCACGCTGGCAGTGATGAACCCGTCAACACGGAGTAGCAAGAATGATGAGATGATAAGGATGTTAAGCATGTTCATCATCTTAGTTTGACACTGTAGTGGTTTGGTTTGGTTACTGTAGTGTGCGATCATTTGCTGATTAGCATGTAACACCAAGTACAGCTGAGACTGATGGGAATGTTATTAGTTTTGAGGTATACGGTCACAACTGAAAGCACAAAAAGTGAAATGTTGACCTGATGGTGGCGCTAGATGAGGAATAAAAATGTACCCTGAGGGGAAGATGAATGTTTCAAAACATCTGTGTCAAGACAGCTCACTGAAAACCACAAATGTCAACCTCGTGGTGGCGGGAAGTCGGGAGGTTTAGTAAAGTCGAGATTCATCCTCTGGGAACAATGAATGTCAGTGCAGGAGTTCATGACAATCCAATTAATAGTCAGTGGGACATTTGAGCTGCTGGCATGACAATCGAAACAAAGGAATCATATTCAAAATAAATCATTACCATTGCGTGTCAACTACATTTTTGTTTTAATCAGGTCCAATTACTTAAAAAGAGCAGTGATGTGATCTCTTTAACCAAAGTGACCTACAGTCAGTAGCCTGATCGACATCCCTGCTTTGCCAAAGAAACTGTACAGAGGCTAACAGAGGGGACAGCTCAATGTAATGTCAGTCACTCTGCGGTCACAACACTGTGAATGAGTGACGACCTGTCAGGTGGGGAAAAAAGGAAAATAATTAAACAAATGGAAGTGTGCCAGACAGCCTGATGTCTCTGTGTTGTACACTGCAAAATACTTCTGTACTTCTACACACACACACTCACACACAATTACTGCAGCCATTCATTTACAGATTTCCCCCCTGCCCCAGCTGATGGTTCTGCTCTTCTTAAAGCCATCTATTATCATTATCCATCTATTTGCTGTGACACCATTATCCAAGATCTTAAATCTTTATTTATTATATATTTAATCTTTATTAGGAAGTAATGGCAGGTGGTGCTACTTAGAGCAAATGGGGGATTTACGCAGCACTAGGGATCCATATTGGAGAGATGCAAGCTCAGGGAAAAAAAGAGAAATAAAAAAAAGAAATGCGGCAGCTGAAGCAACAAGGTATTTATTATCCGCCATTGGGATGAGCACAATCAATAGGCACCATCATGTTAGAGTGGATATGGAAATGTGATAGTCAGCCTGTTCTGGCTTTGTATCTGTGTTTGTTCACTGAACCAGAAGCTGTGATCAATATGCGGAGAGTCCCGAGGCAGCAGACACAGTGACTCACGGTCTAAAAGCTAAGCTCGTTGATGTGCCCACCTAACCTGGTTTCTGTACTGTACCAACAGTGAAGAGCTTCGGCCCTCACATGGGTTTAAAGTACATTCACAGAATAACTCCACTCTGATACAACTTGGGTCTTAGTTTTGTTGTCTAGTATTCAGAGAGATCAGTAAACAATAGTAATATCCCCACAACAGGTTAGAGTACGATGGGAGTCAGAAAGGTAGATAAGTTGTGAACAAGACAACAGTTCAGCCATATTAAAGCACTTTATATGAAGGTTAAAACCGGCACAGTGTTATGGTGGCAACAGTCTGTCACTGCTCAGGAGAACCACATGTATGCATAACTACAAGAGGTAGGTCAAAGATTAACCCGCGTACTGTGAAGACATTTAAAACAGGCACTTTGAGTCATCATTTTACAGGGACACATAATTTCCTCTTCCAAATAATTTTGGTGAGGCAGGGGGACTGTTAAAACCTGGTTGGATTGTCTGACAGCTTGTGTTTCTTATCCTGTCTGACTTCCTTTGACAGAAGCTGCTACATTCCCAGATCCACAAGAAGAAGGAGGAGGGCCAGGAGTCTGAGGGGGCTGCAGCCTGCCAGAGTGAAACACAGTGGAAAGAAACATTTCATCTTCAAGACAATCTAAAAAAAACTAGAATGGGGCTCAGCAGAGTGCACAACTCCATGAAGGCCCAACAGCATTTCATCTAAAGCCTAATCCAGTATCAAGCTGATAGCCCTGTATCACTTTAACTTTTAAAACACCCAATATTACTCAGATTGCAGATCACTGCTCTGCATCAAGTTGGGCTCACTCAAAGACACCTGCCACCTAAATATGCCTGATTGTTTGCATCAATATCCATGCATTAAAGAAAAAGAAGAGTTATTTGTTGGAGCAACAATAAAAAGTCCAAAACAGGAATCTGTGTGTGTAATTGCTTAGTTTAGCTTAGCATGCAATAAACCTGTTGATCCAGTACAGGCCAGCATTTGTCACAGTTCAGCAGGGGGCAAAAATGAGGGGAACAACTTACAAACACAATTGATACGACAGAAAGTCAGTGCTGGACAGACAGACAGATAGACAGATAGAGGGAACTTAATGAGTCAAACAGCCAGTGGTGACTGTTTTGAGGATTTTAAATGAAGCCATGATTTTCTTTTTTTCCGAGACCCAACCGAGCAGTTGTGGTGCCTTTATTTTGAAAATGTAGCAAGACTGTTAATTTCAGTGATAGGTAAGGTCAAATGTGAAAGTGACACTACAGTGTTTACTACACAGTTTGGTGTGGTACCCGGGTATATTTAGTCCTGACATGAAACTTGAATTACAGTATTTGCAGTGTCTGCTCTAGATAAGCAGATGCATCATAACTTTCAATTTTACTCCCACAGTATACCACTGCAATCACATATCCTGATGTGTCCGTCTTCCAACAGCTCAGCTACAAGCGTGGTAGACATTACTTGAAACATGACATCAGTCTGTCAAAACATGTCGAATCAGACACCATTTAGTAAGTGCCTTAGCAATCTGCCCCGTGAACAGCTGGTTTCATTTGTTTCAGCTTTGACCAAGTGAGCAGCTGAGCCTGTCCAAGGATTTATCCTCCATCTTACATCTAATCCTACTGTTTATTCTCAATTCTGTAAATGTATATGCATACGTTTCAGATAAAACTTAAAAAGATTATACAGTTGTAAAACAAGTTCTTGCGTGCACCCCCAGATCTCAGCAAACAACTTATTAGATCCAGATGTTCCTCCACAGATATAAACAATCAAAACAATACAATAAGAGCCGGGTTCATTGAGAGCTTACACAAAACATGCGTCTTTGCAGCAGCCTGCAGCACGTATCCCAGAGCGTGATATGCTGTACATCTAAGTCTCATAAGAAGATTATTCTCTCGCATGCCGTATGGGACTCAAATCTGCATCTGTCTTCGCTGGGTTTATGTGCAGTAGGAACATGGCGTTGAAGCTGGAGTGTACGCACAGGACGAAGATGTGTGGAAGGTGCAGTGCCAGCCCAGGAGATGGAAAAGATAGCTGTAAAGTCTCTGCCAGCACTTTGCCTGCCACAGGAATGATGGAGCGAACATCACTGAGAGGCAGCGCGTCACTCTCCAATACGAGACAGGTGCTTGGAAGCGGCTTTGTAGCGCCGAGGCCCATCCAGCGATAAAAACCCTCCAGCAGCCATACAGTTCTCGAAATACAATATCCCTCCAGATTACTTTCCCCCCATCATTTTCGCCCTTACCTCATTTTACACCCATCTCTCTCTTTTTTATTTAAGTGTGTCTGACACAGTGCCGGGAGGGGAAGAGGCAGCAGGACATAAATATCACCCGGCCGCTCATCGTGCCGTGGAAACGTCAACACTGAGGAAGGAGTGGAGAGACAGGAGTCGCTGAACGAGGAAAGACGGGAAGTTCCCCTCTCATCTGGTTCTGGCAGAGGAGGAGTGAGTCATCGTGCGGAGCGCCACAATGCTAAATGACTTTTCCTTCCCATCCCGCTCCTGAGGGTCAACTAAGGTAGAGTGTCTTTGAGGAGCAGTCAGGTGTGTGAAAACCCTACAAGGCTCACTGTCAGGCGAGAAACACCATGTCGTATTTCAGTCTTCTAGGCTAGGCAGTCATTTCAGGGCAGAGCGAAAGGTCAAAGGAGGTGGCGGCGTCATTCATTACGAGTGCATGAACTCCTCACTCTACAATTGCCTATGGAGTGCCTCCAGTCTGGTGGTGAAAAATAAGAGAGACTGAGAGTTGCCCTGGGTGGAGAAAATTATAGAGTACAGCTGAGTTTACAGTAGTCACCTACGGAAAGAGAGAAATAGAGGGAGACGTAGAACATTTCAGAATAAGGTTGCTGAACTGTAAATGTGACAGTGTGGTCACCTGTATCTACAGCCTGTGCCTGTATTATATTACATGACTCCTTCTCTGCATTATACAGACATGACTGAATATCAAGCAGATGTATAGTGACTGTGGTTGTCGAGCATCTCTTAACAGAGACAACTTGGACCAATGAGAAACAAGGTCATCTCTCTGGAAACACGACAAAGGAAAATGACTGTTCCCACTCAAAGACGGACGTCCAGACACACAAGCCAGGATTGGAATGTGTTATTAATAGTCACAGATGTTAAGAGGAGAAATTATCCTCAAGTATAACAGATGAAGTCATGGTGGTTGACTACTGGAATGCACCTTAATTTAATGTTCGAAGCATAATGTGTTTCAGATGATCCAATTGTCATTTTGTTCTTTTTTTAAATGTACTGTATAAGCATTTTGTGATCCAACCCAGCAACGGCAGGATGACATCATCCGTCAGTGCCACCAAAAAAAGGAGATCACCTGAGATCCGACACCGCAATTCACAACAAAAGTCATCTCATGACACTTTCCAAATTGAGCAGGTCTAGACCATACCCCTTGATTAATGTATATACAGCGACCCAACATTTCCCCCATAAAATGAGGAGAAAATAAAGAAACCTCAGTGGACACAGTGGAGAGAGAGAGAGAGAGAGAGAGAGAGAGAGAGAGAGAGAGAGAGAGAGAGAGAGAGAGAGAGAGAGAGAGAGAGAGAGAGGAAGGTTATGAGTTTTGTGTTTTGCGATCAACCTAGCAAGAACATTTCAAACGTGTTTCAAGTGGTTTACTGAAATATTTCATCCTGCCAGTTTAGTATAATCATTCAAACTTGTCACATTGAGACTTCATGGTCTTCAAAAAAAGGCCCAACTCAACTTGTGCATCACATTCTGAACATGTCAACCAAATAATCTCCTAACATAAAGTGTTATGGCAAAGACACCCTCTTGCTCAAAAAGAGTTTCTAACACTCAACATTCAGAGCAACTCAACAACACTGTTGAGTTACCTTTTACCCAATTCACTGCAATTGCATTTGTAAATGAGCTGAAAACAAAACGAGCTACACAACCTCGAAAACCTTAAATCAACTGCCACTTTTAAACAAATTGTGGCAGATATAACTTTGTGAGAGATTGTTAACTTGAATAGCCTGCCAGTAAAGACAAATAGATATAGATAATGGAAACCCACAATACTCAGTCTCGTTATCTTCATTGCCTGAGAAGGCAAGCTTTGACACCTGAGCACATTCACAATAATATCAACCAGCAAGTGAGGAGCCTCCAGGATGTTCAGTCAGAAACTGTTTCTGACCCTGATTCAGACGTGCTGAAACCTCCTTGAACTTGTTTACTTTTCTCGGCAGCCTCCTTTTCCCACCCTACAGTGAATCAAATCACATCAAATCAAATCAATTTGATCCATATAGCCCAAAATCACAATCACATTGCCTCAGTGGGCTTTGCAATCTGTACAGTGAACAACATCCTCTGTCCTTAGATCCTCGATCTGAGGAAAAACTTGCCATATTGAGAAAAATGACCTTTCAATAGGGGGAAAAAACAGATGTAAGGAACCCCAGGAAGAGCCACAGAAGAGGGATCCCTCTCCCAGGACGGACAGATATGGAGTAGATGTTGTTTATAAATCACACTGACAGAATATCTAATACAAATTCTAACGTGTGTGTATGTATGTTATGTGTAAAGTGAGAACATAAATGACGTAATACAGTTTGTAGTCTACAACTCCGGAAGCCTTTATTTGTGGCTTTACAAGGGTGGAAATAACTTTTTTCCAAATGAATTTGAGTTTGTCGGGCTTCCAGAGATTTGGATTATACTAGACAAGAACTTTATGAGAATGCTACAAATCTGTTATGTTGTGAAGCTCCTAAAATGTGTTGTGGACAATGAAACCTAGTCTGTCTTTCCATCAGCATTGACAAGTAAATAATGATTGAATCTTCAAATTTGGGTGAACTTGTCCTTTGAGACGCACCAAAGACTTGGTTAGAGTTGGAGAAAGATTATGTTCTGGGGTAAAATTACTTAAATTACTGTTAAAGTTAGGCAACAGTAGTGGTCATGGTCACCAGAGTTGATTGTTGGTAGGAAAGTGGAAGTGTGGAACTGCCTCCGATTGAAAAATGAACAGCAATCTCATATGTCAAAGTGTGACATTTTGTTGATCCGCACAACGACCCTGACCTTCTCTCTCTATGTGGCTCTTTTCTGTCTTTGCTTCCAACAGCCATAATTCCAAATCGAACTGGCCGTGCATTTCATAGCCACAACTATATTACCTTTTCATCCATCCAGCAGCTCTATGAGCAGCGAACACAAGTGGTCGTCGATAAATCAGGTGTTGGTGTCAACTGCTCGGAGTAGCTTGAGCTTCTTCCTCAAGATAACATTCCCTAACAGCCAGAGAGAAATCCAATTATATCCATCAGGGAGACAGTTATCACGATACCAATGTCTCCACCAGCCCCACTCGCCCTCTACACCTTAATGTAATGGTATCTTCTTGGATCCGTCTTCTGCAGCATCAATCAAAACCTGAACCTTTCTTTCATTTTTTTTCTCATTTGAAAAACCAGCAGGGCACATCATGCTATTCTGTTCTGGGCACCTATTTGTCTTGGCTGGATAATTTTACCAGACCATTTTTATGATTTAATCACTAAGCAATATACTGTTCAGATTGATGTATCACTTGGTAGGAACATTCAAGGGCAACATCCAGCTTTCATAGTCCAAGTTGGACAGAGGTGCTCACAGCAGGCCAACGTATCAGATCTCCATACATGAGAAATGAGAAAACTTAACGTGAAAAGGATTCAAGACTTTTTCTTAAATACAAAGTGACATGACGAGCTAACATCAATGACAAGCAGTTGCTGTGCGTTTGCTCCTGTAACATGAATGCATATCTACTTTTAGATTTCTATATTGAGTCTTGGCAGTGTGTGGGTTTGTAAGTCATTTTATTTTGCATTAGAACTAGAATTGTTTTGCATGCTTTAATGCTCATTTTCCTCATACAGCAGCAATGTATTCCCCTTCTGTCTCTTGAAGGCCCACCTCCCAAATACCCAGTCTGCTATGATAGGTAAGCTTATGCACACCTGAACCAGCACCTCTCACCACGTCTTTGGTAGGCTATGTTGTGTTTTGCAGTTTCCAGCTAGCTATACTTCTGCCGTGAATATAGGCACAGATTATGCAAATGCATGACATGGTGACGTAGTGTGATGAGAAAAAGACACAGAAATAAAGGCGGGACTACTGACAAGGCAAGTTTCTGTGGAAACAGGAGCTCTCGTTGGCGCAAACTTTAGGATTTTTAACTTTCAAAATCTTTAAGATGCACAGGAACCTATATAACACACAGAAAGAAAGGGAAAAAAAAACAAATGATCAACAGGCTTGTATGGGCAACTGGGAAGGACATAGACGATCTAACTGTTCACGTCACGATACAATCCGTTCACATATGGCCAATAAAAGAGTTATTAATACATGTTAATTGATACCAGTTGGACCTTTAATGCTGGGTCACAGTTCTAATGTTTGTTTTTGGATAAGATGCCTGATCTTTTGTGCGTTTTCTCTCACTGCTGTCAGAGGACCTGCTGGTGACAGGTGAACTTTGTGGTTTCTTTACAAATAAAAAAAGAGAAAACAACTATCTGATAGACACTTTTATTAAAGATTAAAGAGGGCTTGTGCTTTTTTTTCCTTTTATCATGCTGTGTGGGGCAAATGTTATTGCCAATAACACACAAAAATATACTCTGGCTGTTAGTAATATAATAGACCTGATCTATCTCATATTGGATTCAGAAGAATCACCCTCTGCTTTTATTTTTTTTTTCCCTCGCCGATCTCTCGCTGGCACTCAGATTGGCCGCTGCAGAGCCTCATTTCATTTGAAATATTATCACTCTAATCTCTGTGGTGGATTTCTTTTTGTCGAGACTCAATTCTCCCTGGCAGAGGTGGGACATAACCTCGAGTCCCACTGCCAGGTCTCTCTTCCAGCTTAAAGACAGCTGCTACTGCTGCTGTGGGGGAAAACCCCATGAGGAGTTCTTCTAGACACCCATTCTTTGTTAATGTATTTTGTCTTTGTGCAGGTCCTTCTCATCCTCTGGCCTTTTATTTCTTTCACGTGTTAACAGTTGAAAAACTCAGGGCATTAATCAAACCCAGTGTTCCAGTGGCTGGGTGTTGGGATTTGATGGCGGACACTGAGCCCTCTGGCTCCCAGTGCCGGTGCTGCTGACGTTTGGCTCAGGCTTCCAGAAAAACATGGTTGTTAGAGTGTGGGAAGGGTTTGAAGTCTCTGGGTAAGTTCTGTATTTTTGGTGCTTGTATGGTCTGTTTTTCACTTTGTCTCTGTGTTGGCAGCACCATCGAAGTCACGCCTACAGTAAAAGACAGCACCAGACTGAAATAAAAACGGGTCCTTTGAGGACAGTGGAGGACACTCAGCCTCCTCTTGAGTTTTTCCCCTCTTTTCTTCTTTACAATACATTATCAAGTGACAGAGGCATTCTAGGCCCTGCTCTCTTCACGGTGATGGATGGTCCCCAGCACTCCACAGTGGCCACAGTGATTGGCTAGCGCTGATAAAGCTCTAA
This sequence comes from Diplodus sargus, assembly GCA_903131615.1. Classification (NCBI taxonomy): domain Eukaryota; kingdom Metazoa; phylum Chordata; class Actinopteri; order Spariformes; family Sparidae; genus Diplodus; species Diplodus sargus. The sequence continues at coordinate 1,124,700 of CAEMYA010000212.1, forward strand.
ATGGCTTTAGTAGGAATCTCATTGCCCCACAATCCCCCAAAGACAAGACCTGACTAGAGCTTCCTCTGCAATCCCCAACTGCTGCTGAAATTGAATCTAAACCAGCCTCTCCTTTTTCCTCGGGACCGACCTCTGACCCCTTGATGTTCTTTCTTCAGAAAAGTACAGCAAAGGCGAGAGGAAAAACAACAACAAGACTGTTAAGACCGTCACAGAAGCAATCAAAGTCTCAAAATCCCACTGCTCAAGCCAGTGAAGGCCTCTCCCTCACAGAGGGGAAGTTGCACTTTGATCACCACCTTTCTCTTTTCAGCCCTAACCCTACTTTACCAAGTGTCCAGTCAGTGGGGCTCTTTGCTCCTTAACTTTCAGCAAGATAGCTCTTATCAATGGTGCCCCATCCTGCTGATTCATACCACTCGCTGACTCTTCTTAAGTGGCAATTTTCTGCTGCCACATCGACTGGAGGTGGTGGGAAAAGGGAGGTATTTGGTGGCTGGTACAATTGTGTCAGATGGGCCGGAGAAAGGCTCCAAGATAGCAGCCCTGTCACCAAAGTCTCTTGCTGATACCGACACCCTGAAAGCTACAACGCAAGATCTGGGCATTGTTGGACCTGAAACTAATCTGATCCAACACCCCTACGCCCAGAGTTTAAGTCGTGAGAGCCGTTGATGTGATGACGCTGGAGGAGCAGGATGTGTGGAGGTGGTATCTGCATCAGTGTGATTATTAATGATGACAGTTTGATGACGGAGGACTGTACTCCCTCCCCCAACAGTTAAATGCCACCAAGGCATAGCTCTAACTCCAGAGAGTCAGATTATCCTCAATCATACAGCAAGCTTTTTTGTCCAAGAAGTCTGCTGAGATGTGTGCCAACTCTTCGGATGATTCTCACGAAAGCACGTGTGACTCTGCCAACTTCAATGGCAACATACCAGATCTGTCCCTGTGTTTGCTGTCATCTTATATTAGCATGCATCTCATCAGCTTTGAGGAGGTTTCAGGAAATGTTATGCAAGTTTTTTAACTTTCAAGTAGCAGCTTTAAACTCATTTTGATGGTACAGTGTCTTGTAACAGGGTTAATGGTATTTCTGTCACTTGTTTCTGCACTATAAACTTCAGTGCTTCGTACATGTTTACTACAAGATACAAGTTTTCGACACAAACTGTTACAGACCTGGGGTTTGTATTTACGACAATAGTACTGTGGTTGTGGTCAACATAAATCAAGTGAGCACTCCAGAGTCTTATTTGACTTCCTTTAACAGATCAAGCTATTAGATATTCTGTGAGATAGCCGGAGCTAACGCCACCTGAGGTTATGGCAGCATATAGTGTAACTAATTATGTTGCCATTTGTGGGACTGTTGAGACCCAGGACAGGTAATGTAGCCAACTGTCATCTACATTATTTTTGGTTGAAAATAACCTTTGTGTGGACATTATAATAATTTTCATGATCATGAAAAAAAGCCCATCCTCTTTGGTGTTACATTCAGCAGCTACTCACGCAATTAGTTTCAATGTCTCTTTTTTAACCAAAATATTCGTGAGAGTGAGGATTTGGTTCAATGCAAGACAAAGAAATGGAAGTGGACAAAGAAGGGGGAAATGCTTTTAAGCAGGAACAGCTGAGGATGATTGAAACAGAAAGCTGAAACAAACTGTCAAAGGCAGGGAGTGCAAGATGAAGAGAAATGACAACAAGAAAGCGGATGGACTGCGTCAGCATCTGTCAGTGCGGGAGTTGAGATCATCTCCTCTCTCTTGTATTGTTTTTGTCTCTCCACTACTATGTTTTATGTTTTTTATTGAGTGACAAACTCTCTGGAGTCCAGCATCAACAGAAGCTGTACAGCTCTCTCAACTCAGCACCACACTGCTGTGGCACTTAGCTGAACCCCTCTGGCATAGGACACGGTCTGTCTGTCTGTCTCTCTCTCTCAGCCACATGCGCTCCACACACACACACACTGAACCCCACAAATTAATCTGCCATCCTACTTACACAATTTGCCCTTTTCTGACTGCTCAGCTACTTGCCGTGTGTGTGCGTGTGTGTGTAAATCAAGGAGCAACAAATCCTTGACACTGCAGAAAATGTTATTTTTTTTCCCCAAGAATAATTGAAGTCATCCCTGTACTCATGATGATAAACTTCTCCACCAGTTAATTGCAAGTGTACGTAGGGATTAGAAGGGGCAATTATTATTATCACTGGAAAATGTATTATTACTGTCATAAGTCTTGTATGGAAATAGCAGCTGAAGCCTGAATTAATTAGAGATGTTTGTTTACTGTGAAAGCAGGATGAAGACCAAGCGCTCCTCGTTGGCCTGACCTTGAGGCTTTAAGAAAAGCATAGTTTTGCTATTTAAAGGGTTTTATTTAACCTCTGAGCTGTGGAGTACTCTTTTCCGAATCAAATACAGGGCAAGAGAAGGTTTAGGGTTACTCGCCGTGCCCCTGCTTTAGAAATCGAAGAATCAAAAGGAATAACTAATTATTTAAATCCACCATTGCTTCTGAATTAGTGAATACTACATGAGCAGAAATTAAGTTTGATGAAATTAAAGACGATCAAATGTTTCAAATGAAAACTGATGAAATGTCCAGTTTGATGGTCAATATGTCATTAAAATATAAAAAGTTAATATTAATAGAATAGAATTAATAGAGAGAAGACAATTCCACCAATTCAATTTTACCATGACACACGTTACTGAAAATGAAATTAACCAGCTATGCTAGCAGCTCTGTGAGGCTGTACTTAAGGACAGAATTGCTATGAATTAAGTGCTTACATCAGAGTGGCAACATGTTCACAACCAGACCCCCAGGAAGAGCGCCAGGCTTTAAATCCACTTTTTATAGTGGCTAAACTGTGTAATAATAACGTCATGTAATGCACAGGAGTCCAACATTTTTTTCTCCTAAAAGCTAACATTGTGAAGCTCCTGTGAAATTATTTGTTTTACTATGATAAGCCAGTGGTCCATCAACATTTGAAAAGTCTAGAACAGGCACACAATAAGACAATTTTATTCCTATTCAAGTGAGCCAGGAGCTAAATCAGAAGTTAGCCAGCTTGGTCGGCAGAAGTCTTCAGTGCGCAGGCATTAGCCTCACATCGTGGAAGATCCGGGTAATGTTACATCCAGGAAGTCACCTTTTTTTTGCTTCATGTGCTCCTGACAAACCCGAGCAAACCTGCTATAACCTGAATCCCCTTTTTAGAGTCATGTTCACAACACGCTAACATATTGCTGTTTAGCAGCTATAGTGTCTAACTCGCTCACAATTTTAGTTTAGTGTGTTATCATGCTATAATTAGCAAATTAACGCGAAACAGAAGAAACAACAGAGATATTTTGTCATAAACAAAAGTATAACACATACTTAAAATCTACATTCCTAAGCCTTATGGCCATCATATCATTTTCGGGATCAAATAGAACCTTAACATTACAAATTAATGAACACCAAATATGCAGCAAAAATAAGCTTGATTCAACTTTTCAAGAAGGGCTGTTGGTCTGAACATGGAACTTATTATCATTATTATGATTACTATAATTATACATTGTTATTATTTAAATACATTCCTACTAGCATTTGATTTTATTTTCACTGCACCAATCCAAATCCTCAGTTGTTTTGGTTGCCTGCAGTGAGAGTGAAATACCAGCCACACATACAGACGTCCTCAGATGTTCGTAGGAGGTCTTACTTTGCTAATTATCCAGACAGGGATGGTTACAGCATGTTTTTTTTTTCGTGCCTACAGCCACGGCATTACCAAACCGATCCTTCTTTTAAAGGCAACAAATGCACAGTGTCATGAGACCTGTGATGCCTGTAACACTCCGAGAGGAAGCACATTTAATTATCTTCAGGTCAGGGGTCAAGACTAAAGATGGCAGCAGCTAAAAGTCTGGCAGGGAACAAGGTCAGGGAATCGAGGTTGGTTGTCGCAGAGATCTAATTAGCCAAGAGGCTTCATAAAGATTGTGGAACCCCACAGCAGAAGATCATGTGGTGTACTGTGTTGTCTGGACATGAAACCCTTTTCTTTAATTGCAATTTTCCATTTGCTCATATGTGGCTTAGGTATTGTAGACCTATGATTTTAGGTACACACACTGCTGAGCTGTTTGGATCTCTATGCAGGGAGGAAATTTAAATCCATGGA
>CAEMYA010000212.1:1129283-1139652 GCA_903131615.1 Diplodus sargus
GTCAGGGGTCAAGACTAAAGATGGCAGCAGCTAAAAGTCTGGCAGGGAACAAGGTCAGGGAATCGAGGTTGGTTGTCGCAGAGATCTAATTAGCCAAGAGGCTTCATAAAGATTGTGGAACCCCACAGCAGAAGATCATGTGGTGTACTGTGTTGTCTGGACATGAAACCCTTTTCTATAATTGCAATTTTCCATTTGCTCATATGTGGCTTAGGTATTGTAGACCTATGCTTTTAGGTACACACACTGCTGAGCTGTTTGGATCTCTATGCAGGGAGGAAATTTAAATCCATGGAGTACTGTAAGTAAGTAAAACACATTTGGTCCCTCTGAGACATAAGAAGAAAGGGAACCCCCTCTGTAGTCCCATGAATATAGTTTGAACAGATTCAAACAGCACAGCTCAGCATACTGCTGCGGGCTTTGGCTCCAGTACAACTGACAAACTGAGCTCATCCAGTCTCTTATGAGGTGCAATAACCATAAACTAATTATTACGTTATGCTTGCAAATGCAGCGTGCCATGAGGAGGAAATCAAATGCAGACACCACAGGCTGTTTGCCTCAGTGTGACTAGATGTATAAGCACTGATTTAGCATGCAGGCTCTTTGAGCTCATCTAGCATTGAACCTTTGAAATAAGCTGGAAGCTATGAGGCAGAGCTCAGCAGAAGCCATGCATGACTCGGTCGGAGAGGACAGAAGTCCTCGGTGTTGGGGATTCATCATCGACGAGCCATGCCCGGCTTGACAGGTGGGTGAGCTGCTGGGTGGAAGGCTACACTCGCCATCTGACTTTTAAAATGTCGATGATCACAAACTGCATGAAGAGAATTCCATATGAGACATTGGCACTGCACGTATGTATGGAGGTATACTCTAAATGCCTTCAGGTTTTTCAACTGTTGGTCCAGGCCATTCTCAAACAAGTTGAGGTCACCAACTGTTTAATTGCTTATGCCATTAGCAAACTATCCACTGATTTCCTTGTCTGAAGGTGAGCCAAGAAAATGTAAAGTAGTTTGGTAAGTTTCAGCCAATCTGAATCCCACTTTACAAAATGGAATATAAGCTGCAGTATCAAGGCTGCATTTAATCAACAGCGTTGTGTTAAGAGTCAGCATTTCCATTCTTCAACTACTGACATGACACAGAGGGCTCCAAAGAAAAGTCAATTTCATGGCAAAAGAAGTTGATATGTTGTTCTGTCCATTCCAACAGGGAAAACTGCTTTTAGATACCACTGTAATGTGAAAAGTGTATTTCTACTGTGACCTTTACATCACAATCATTGAATTAGTGGATTAAAAGTTTGTTTCAATGCCCATCTCTTGCTTGCAGATGGCAATCAAGGTAAAGATCATGGTTATGACAAATGTACGGTGCACTACTTCCTGTGCAAGCACTGAAAGTTGGCAATGACAGAAACTGTGATGAGCATACTCTTTATTCATAACTAACTGTGTTGTAAATCTCATCTCATAGTATTGTAGATCATTTTGTGGTGTTTTGGTATCTTTTTATTCAGATTCTCTTTTGGTTAAACATCTCCAGTCTCCAAACATTGGGAAGGATTTCAATAAAAAACAGCAAGTGAAAAATACTGTACCAGGAACAGACCCGTTAGTAATATTATTTGGAAGCTAGGTACCGTCTGATGTAATGTACCCTTGAACATTGCTTTATATCCGGTCGGACATGCTTCTCTTCATCTTGTAAAATTGCTTCTTGCAGCCATGTTCTGTTTTTGTCTTTGGTGTGATAAATGTACGAGATTGTGACATCTCTGTCTTTGGCGTTGACAGCGTTGTGACTCTTCATCTGTCCCTTGCTAAACAACATGAGTCATGCTGATGGCTGACAACAGAATGCCATGTCGACATATGAGAGCATTCGATAAAAAAGCACCTCTAGGGATTTTATGTTTGGTGGTTCTGATAACATGGCGAAATTGATTTTCAAACAGAAAAGAAAAGATTTATGCAAACACTGGCACAAATATGAAGTCTTACTTGGCAGTAAAAAAATCCAATCAAATGTGAAAATAAAGCCAAATGACGAATGCACAGTATATTTGTGCAGCAGCTGTTTTTGTCAGGCTGTAAATGAAAGAGATTTGCCATGTGGAATGTCCTGTGTTAAGGTGGAAAGAGAAAGAAAAACATTTGCTAAGTGTGATGTGGCTTTCTTCTTACATTGTGAACACACACGGACAAACACACGTTTCTGTAATCATATAGAGCGTGGGCCCACACCCATAGGAGTAAATGAAAAGGCGTACACAATATCATCTCCCTCCGTCTCTCTCAGACTCATGCACATAAACACACAGCATCAACAGACTCCCAGCAGGCCTGCATTGTGGAGGTTTTTCTGTGATTGATGTCTCTGACCTATTCTGCGAGCAGGCAGCCACATCGGCAACCTAATTACCCTATCATCATCACTGCTCTATCTGGTGGAGCAAAACACACACACGCACATTCACAAACAAAATCTCACTTAACAACAACTTCCTGGTGACTTTTTGAGCAAAGTTGAGAGTATGCGTTGCAGTATGATTAAATTTAATTCAGATGTCTGACCTCGGAAAACCTCCCACAGGGGAGAACGTGTTGTTTCACAGCAACTCCTTTGAGTATTTTACGGTAATGCAGAAAGGGCTGTTTTCTGGCAGAGTATAGTGTATGCTATCCATTTCCTGTTTGGATTACTGTGCACATCTTAAATGTCTGCACTGTGGGATGTTTACAGGAACAGTGAACACACTTTTTCTCTTTGTGTCTTTGTCTCTTACTTTGTACCGTCTCCATGTACTTCGCAGTTGGTTAGACTGCCGGTTAAGAGTGCTCTGGCTGGATTCCCTGAAAAGCTATCAGGTTGAAGTGTCCTTTAGCAAGACACTTGCACCTTGCAACTGCCAAAGCGCTGTACAAGCTGACAGGACGACCCACCAAGACTTAAGATTGAACTTTCACTCCAGGGGATTGTCTATATGAAAATCCTGATAAATCCAGTACATGAGTAACTGCTTTATTGCAGGCTAGTCCGGACCCTTTCAGCTTGTGACCCTACAAATCAATTCACTGCTTGCATATGTCTACCACTGATGACCAATCCAACCAATGAGTTATTGTTTTACCCATGTTTTATTCAAATGAGATGTAGAGATAAAAATGATCTTTTAATTTACCAGATCCTTTTCTGTTATCATTTCATGACTCATCAGATTTGTCTCGTAATGCCTAGTTTCAGAACCACCTTTTTAAATGTTATTCATTTTTAAGAACATTAAAAAACACTAGCACTGTTGCGGTGTCTTCTCAAAAACTGCACTAAGAAAAAGGTATGAATACTCAATTTGCTTGTTTTGAATGTGCAGCTGATGGACACATTGTTCCACAACAGAATCCAAAAAGAAATTGGAGGGCCTGCTCACAGCTGGAAAAAATTAAAAGTAATTGTGGGCAGACGTGAAACAGCTCCAGGGACAACTTGGAAAGCAAATAAATTCAATATTATATCTTTGGACAAATTTTTGACTGACGTCATCTTATTTCCTTTAAGTAAAAAAAGGTTCAAAAAGTCAAATTGTTTCTTGTGGACCACCTACCAAAACAGTAGCCTATATGTCAAAAATTAGTTAGTACTTCGTATTATAGTACAGTAGCAGTATAAAATTGTTTTATTACCTGCCAGTCCTGATTGTTACTGATGAAAGGCCTGGATACACCACAGTTTAAATCAGTCACATTCTACGGTAAAATCGATTATTTCCAATGTTATTACTGCAATGACATGATAAGCTGAGGAAGACAAAGTAATCAGTGTTGATGTCTGACATAAACTCACACCTATGACCTATATGCTGACCTTTGATGGGACAAAGAACCAAGTAGTCCAAACCAGAGAAAGCCACAGTAACGTCCTCTGTTTGAACTAAAGCAGCTTCACCACAGAACGATTGTCTGTAGAGAGTTCTGAGACAAGAGTCGATGGTACAAATACAAATGGTACTATGTGTTCTGAAAAAAACATGTGAAGTCAAATGAGCAACCTAGTAAGGCTAGCATCGGCAAGCATTATCTTTCTCTCTTGAAAAACGTTTTATTAAATGAAATGGTGTTTGGTGATGAACAAAATGATAGGGCAAAGTAAACAAAACAGAGAGAAACTGCGGGAGCTGTTGTCAGTGTGAAGCGCTAGCCAAGCTGGGCCAGCTAGCAAGTTAGCAGAATGGCATTTCACCTCACTAACATATTTTGCAGGGATAAGCAAATGTCTCTTTGTCGTGTGACCCCTTAAAACTACAGTATATGTAACTGTCTATGTGCCATGGTCACATGTGCTTTAGAGGGCACTTCAAATAGCCTACCACAATAGTTGCTATCTAACCAGTTTGTTTGCTCAAAAGACATAAGAGGTGAGAAGACAGACAGGTAGAACAACAGACAGGCCATGTGTTTTCACTAAACAGCGTGAAGTTCCACATGCTCCATTAGCAATGTAGCTAAACAAGTTTGTCTGCATGAATAACTTTTTATTGAATGAAAGTGTTTGGTGATGAACAAAATGTGACTGTGTAGCCCTAGCTAAGTTAGTCCTTCTAGTGGGCAGGCAGTTAGCACCTCAGCTACAGCACTTCATGAACTAGCCCTGCGAGTTGGCACTGGGTCACAACCTAGTTTGCTTGGACAAGCAAAAGTCACTTTGTGGTGTGACCCCCTTGAAGCAGTATGTTTAACTATCTATGTCTGTGTGCTTCAGTCATATCCATTGTGCAATGACAATAAAAAGGATTCTGATTTAAAAAAAAAACAAAACAAAAAAAACACATATACATACTGGAATTCTTTTTTTCTAGTCTCATATGTCTCAGATGTCACTTCTGATACCACTACACCACTATCAAAAGACAAAAGGGTCGAGATGACAGACAGGTGAGGAGTAAGTCAGGCAGACAGGCAGGTTGGTTGACAGACAGTTACAACTCGTCTTCTGTTTGTTTGCACAACTACTGTGCAGTCAAAGACAGCTTTGATGTAATTGCTTTAGACAGCCCCATTCCCCGCCACTGCTCTCTATCACGCTGAAGACACAAAAAACACATACAATCACCATTTATTATTCATCCTATTCAACAAAGCCATTTGAATACATCAAGCAAGCAGGCGGTTCAGTCTGTGCGCCTATCAGATTTAGCTGTAGGGAGGCAGGAGGCAAAACAAACAGGGAGAGTCTGCTCACGCCTGGACAATTATTAGACACTGATGTTTGAGTGCACACACTAATGCATATATAGGTATCCAAATGCACACGCATGCATATCATACCATCCTGAATCCCCAAAGCGCATTTTCCAAGAGATGATTTGGATATGAATATCAGGAGAGCTGTGTGATTGCCCCAAAGCAGTCCCATCTGCCTCTGTTTCTTTTAATTATTCAGTCTCTATCCATCCATCTATAATTCACTCTCTCTCTCTGCTCCCCCACATCTCTGCTCCTCAGCTGAGAAGCTCCTTCTCCACAGAGTCGGCCGAATTACCGTGAGCATATTTGGAAAGCCCTTCCACATGACGAGAGCAGCAAAAAGGAGGACATGGATTTACAACGAGAAAATACATGTGTGGAAAGAAACGTAGAGGGAGGGTGGAGTAGAGAAATGGCAAGATGAATGACAGGAGATGAGAAGCACAGCAGGGAATTCCACCACTTGCAAAAAACTCAGTCAGCCATTTAGCCTTAGAAATGACTTCTCACTACTAAAGAAGCAACAACCAACAAATTGAAGCTTGAAAAGCACTTGCTCTTTTCTCCTGCCATCGTCTCTCTTTTTCAAGTCTGCCTCTATGCACTCTGCAAGTGAATGTCTGATAACATTTGGGCTGGAACTAACAAATATTTACATTTACGTCATTTTTGTATTCATCTACTATTATATGTAACATCATAATATAACAATATATAAATAAAATGGCCATTACAATTTCCCAGAGCAATAATCAATCCAAACCCAAAGATATTCTACTTACAATAGTATAACAGAGAAAAGCAACATATGTTGATAAATGTGTGGGCTTGATTCCAGCTGCAAACAAACTGTATAGTAGTGTGTATAACCAAGATCTCTTCTGGTGAGTTCTGGAAAAACGTTGCTTATAGTAAACAGGTTGGGTACCAGCATCTGATCAATAGACAACACCACTGTCCAGTGTTGATGGCTGACAGTCCATGACTATTGAGCCCTATGCCATCGTAACATCGTGATTCAAAAGAGCTGTCCCACAGATGCTTGACAACATTGACTTTAGCTTTAGCTGGTTAACTGCTGGTTAGCCTGTCATTGTTCTTCTCAAAATGTTTTCCCATCAGTTTAGTAGTAGCTCTTGATGTCTTAACCTACTTTGGTCCGAGATAACGTTACTGATCAAACTCTTTCTATCCCCGTCTTCTACTGTATGATATGCAGGATATATCCTCCAACTGGTGCTCACACTCCCCTGCTCCCCTGCTGGCTTACAGCAACGATGGCTGCCAGCCATTGTATATCGCAGCAGGGTGCTTGTTTTCAATATGGTTCAGTGTAGAGCTATAGGACTAAACTGAAGTGTAGCCTGTAGCCTTTCTTGAGGAAATGAGCCCACACTGAGGTTCTATAGCGTGCTTTACATTTCACCTCAGACTACTATAGCGAAGACACTCAATGTGTTTACATGACACTCAAGAAAACCGAATTACTGGATTAGTCCGACTATGATCGGCTTTTTGAGATGCATGTATACACCTTAGTCTGACTAAAATTGGATCGGATTTCTCAAAGTCAGATTAAAACACCTAGATTACTTGATTGATAGTCGCATTACTCCTGCATGTATACGTTACATCAGATTGGATTCGGGTTTTGTGCTCTGCGCAGACTCAAGATTTTTTTCCCAGGGCCATGAGCCAGGAATAGAAGGACAGCGGCAGCGACAAACATGTACAAATATGTAGCTTCGTCTCGCTCTTCTCTACACCATCTTTCTCGAATGCCGAGGCAGAGTTTGTTGTTGCTGGTGATGTAAAGAGGTCAGCCGGAGGTGGCTCTATTCCCACTAGTTGAAATGGGTACAGCGCCACCTATCGTAACGGGGTATGACACGCTTCGGCCAATAATTCGATTTTCTCACCGGCATATATACTCGGACAATTGCAGTTGTCTGATTGAGTAGCATAGTCGAACTATGGCTGTAATCCAACTAAGCTGTGCATGTTAACGCACTGATTAGCAGACAGTATGTCTGAATGCAAATTAACAGACCAACACACAGGGTCGAAAATACGGTTAACAGTTGACAACCCTAGTTTGGTTACATTAGGGAAGCAGCGTTTTCTGCAGGTCGTGTCCCAAACAACGTCAGCATCCATTGCGATGTACTTATTAATGTTGAAATCATCATATGCTAGTGGACATCCCCAAACCTTATTGGTTGGTACTTTGCTGGGGAAATGACTGTAGATACAAGGCACTGTGAGCTCTCCTCCATTAATCACCCCCTTATGTCAGTTTGGTTTTGGCACTCTAAGATGAGGGGCCGGAATACAAATGATTCAAAGCAGCTTCACGAAGCACATACCTGGTGTTCAGGTGTACATCTAGGTAAGGAAACAAGGCACAAGGCAAGATGGATGGACAACAATGTGTAGCATCTGTTACAGTTTATTTATATGAGGAGATGGGAAGTAAAGGACAACAACAGCAACAAAAGTTCTGTTCTTTGTCCTTTGCATATTAATGCAGTGCTTTCGAACAACAGATGGTGACATGTCCTTGTCCAAACAAGAGATGGAAAAACATGTATTAAATATGTTAAAGAACATTAAAATATGTGATAGAAGGAAACTGGGTGACCAGGCGGGCGGAAACATTGAATATTTCAAATGACATGAGGCATGAGATGGAGGCAGGGATGTGATTTTAAGGTTACGAGGCAGTAATGGGTTTTGGGATGTGAAGCTTTTGCTAAAGAGATGTGTTTTTAGTTCACGTTGGCACAAAGGGACTGGCTGCCTGTGAGGTAATGATTGAGCTAGGAAGGTCATTCCTTCATTGGGGAGTCATTGTTCTATAAGCTATGATTACATTCACTGATTAAATTATGGGCTGTGGGTCGTTGGTAACCACTGAGCTAAATCAGCAACACATTTGGCCTATAATTAATGCGAGCCACATGATCCATTGGTCAGATTGAACTGCTCTTAAAACCATATCGCAGCCTCCTCAAACACCTAGGTCATTACATCTTATTGTAATCCTCTGCTGCCAACAGTCCTCAAAATGCGTTTAAGATCTTGTTATCTGTTATCATCTGCCAATATGACATAAGTGTGGCACTTTTGATGAAACCAAAATGCTTTAAGAAGCTTTGAATGAACCACCACGGAGGGTACAAAAGGTCAAACAAGTTTCAAACCCACCAACTAACTGTAATAAACCCACAATGAAACTTGAAAAGCAATTTATTGCCCTGGCACTGACACTAAGTAACACTTTGCCATCCAACACTGTTTCTGGCCGCCTTTTGTGGGGTTTAAGCATTTTGTTTGAGTTTTCACGATACGTAGTATCAAATGCTGTTTTAGTTCATTTCATTGCACTTTAAACTGGTTTACAACTCTTGCCTGTTGAGAGAAGCAGTCGTCACCGCTGCTGTTTTTAGTACCAAGTCAAAAGAAAGAGGCTTTACGGGCACAATACTCACTAAGTTTTTCATGTGGTGGAGAAAAGGCTCTGACAGAGACCAAAGAGAATTATAGATGGAGATAGAGAAAGCCAAGGTTCAACGTTCGTAAAGATTTCATGCCCTAAAATGTGTGGTTTGACTGAACTAGGAGTGCTGTTGGAGTTCTGACCTCTTTAGACTCCCTTCTCCTTGGAAGAAACTTTAGTTGTTCTAGAAACCTGTTCTCTCCTTCCTGACTGTGAGGAATGCCATATAGAATGTCAGATGTGTCACAGTAAACAATGTAGCATTTTATTAATCTTGTCAAGCGTGAACCCATGTTAAAGCTGCATGATAAGGTTCAAAGAATAATAATTAGATTTTTTTTGATGGATACTGCAACTGTGAAGTTACTTAATTATCACAAAAAATGTATAAAAAATGTTGTGATTTCCACTGTATTTTAATTAACTGTACTGTCTCACATTTTAGATTGTCGGATTGATGGTCACAACTTTGGTTGAAAGTAAATGTAAACACAGAGAACGTCATTAGTTTTATCTATCAACGATTTGACGATCAAAGTATTATTCAAACATGATGGCTGCATCCTTATAAATACTGACACATGCAGTATAGACCTAACTTGTGCTATGGTCAGGGAAAAATGCGGGGTCACATATTCATATATGATTCAAACATCATCTGTTGTCATGCTTGGCTCACATTCAGACAGAGGTTAGTTATATGTTTTCTTGTCCAGATCTGAAAATAGCTATACAGTAGCAATAGTTAGTTATTTTCACATAAATGAGCTGCTAAACTGTAAGCTTCCCCAAATCCAATAAAGAGGAAGATAAAGGTGCTAACATTTGTGTAAAATCTAATAGCATCACTGCCAGACGTCAATACAGTTAATTCTTTAAAGGTCCCATATCATACTGATTTTCATCAATTTCACACAGCTGTCAGAGGTCCAACAACAGTCAGGGTTTCCCCTAGTGTCCTCCATGTTACATCGCATTTTGATCGACACTTCTCGGCTGCCATGATGACTGGGAGCGGAACAAGCTACTGCTAAGGTGAGTTGTTTAAAACCATTCTTTTTAGTAAACTCTGTGTACACAAACAATGTTCTCAATGCTCGTGTTCATGTGTAGAGACCCTGGTGATACTACAAGCAAAGTTTCATGTTGTGTCGAGTCTTCTTAGTGTTTTAAAAATAGCGATTTTAATGAAAGCGTAAAAGTGCCCCTGCATTCCCACTGAAAATTAGTTTGACCTGAAAACGAAAATACAGTAAATCTTAAAAGTGCCTCTTTCGTGGTAATTATGCTTTAAAGGCCCACACACCGCCCAGATGTCCAACTGCCTTATCCGACCCCTCTCTTGCTTCTTGTCTGACCCGTTCGGCACAAAAGTTGCACTGAAACACACCACTTCGACGTGCTGCCTACTCCACAGCAGCGTGTACGTTCTGCGCTTGTGTTATGAGTTGTAAACGAGAGGCTTATGCACGCAACTCTCTTTACTTTCGATCAAAACGAAACTTAACTATTTCAGATAAAAACAGCTGCATACTAAACATGCAGTGAGGCATTACCAAACGAACACAAATGAATTTGTCCTGTACGGACATAATAACAGCCAGTCGTGTGCCAGTAC
>CAEMYA010000212.1:1147074-1188013 GCA_903131615.1 Diplodus sargus
TTCAGACAGGAGCTTCACTTTCCCACGCTTCCAAAAGTGGAGCAGACTGCCCTGGAAGAAGATACCGTGGAATATTTTAACACTGGACACACTATCGGAATATTGTGTCTCATATCCAGACAGTCCCGTTAGTCCACTGGCCTCTTTTTGTTTTATTTTCATCACACACCCATGCACACACACACCTACATGGAGGCCTCACAGATTGTTTTGATGGATTTCTGCACTTACAACCGAGGATCAAGTTTACTTTACATGCAGGCATCTTAATCTGTGCAGCCTGATGGATTACATGCAAAACGTGGTTGATAAATTATAGTTTTGTATAGCGAACAACCTGATCGATTCGCCATGCCTCCTGCCTTAATCCTGTAAAGACTGCCCAGGCTCGAGCTTGCCGTCCTGTTACATTGTCTTTTAATTGAGTGGGACGGCTCAGCGTTATGGCATCACTCCCACGCCCTCGGGGAATGCAGGTGGTAAAGCTTACAATCCGCTACGTATTGTGTGGCTGTGGTAGCGCTGGGTATCGGTCCCACTGAGCTATCAGTGGTTGAGCAGCAGTGTGTGTACACTGATGTTACGTGATACATCCTCAGGGAGTGAATTCATTTCCTCCTAAAGCCTGTGCGTTTGTTGGCATCTGGCCTCGTCTAAAAAAAAATTCTCAGCTGTCTTTTTCTTCCCTTCTCCCTCCATCTATGTTCCACTGTTGCTCTATGTGCCAGGGCAGCACACTACATTATGGACTGATTATAGCTCCAATGGCCTCATTACTGTCAACGGAGGGCTCAAACAGGGTAATAGCTGCCTAATTCTGGGCTATTAGAGAAGATGATTTGCCCCCTTATTAGCCCTCTCTTCTTGGTAACCAGACAATCAATGAACTGAGCTACAGTGAGTTTGTGTTCTTTGGCAGTGAGATGTAAAACAGACATGAATGCATACACCATGTCAACACAGTGACAGACAGATGAAAATTTAAACTTGTATTGTACACACAGACAGTAATCGCTTCAGCTGACTCCACAAACCAGTAAGAGCGCTGGTGTTAGCCGCAGCCCATTAGCGCGGTGTCAATCACAGATGCCATCCTCTGACTTCCAGAGCATACATCACACTTAGGCCGGCAATTTGTAGCTGATTAATAAACAGCTCTGCTGCCACAACAGCGTGCTGTACTGCTGTCAAATCGAAAGTGTATGGACGATTCAATCCAATTATATGAATAAAGTGAGTATTAGGGGAGTAACTTTTTGTTTTACTTTAACACTGCCCCATCAGGGCAAAGTCCTGCCATTTCTGACCTCTAATTCCAATGTGTTTTCAACATGGCTGGCTGGCAAGAAACTTAATCATACTACAGCTAAAGAGCACACTAAAATATGTTTCTGAAAACATCTAAGAAGAGAAACTGGCTATATAGTAACATAATAATCATGTCAATCAAGTTTGATCAGCACTGCCTAATTTTAGAGTTTGATGAGATTCGTGCGGCTTTCCCTTTTAAAGCGGACACAAAATGGTGGCTGCCTTGCATGAACTTTATCATCATTGAGCGTTAAACAGTACAATATCAAATTTGGTCCAAAAAACATTTGAAGCAAGAAGGGGCTACACAGTAGCATAATCTCAAACTTCTGAGATCCAATCTGTTAAATACGCTCTGAAGTTGTTAGGAAATTGACAAGACCTGGTGGAAAACTTCAACTATTAGTTACGTTCAGTCAGTTGCACAGCCAGACATTTTAAAGGAATCAACACCTGGAGTCATATTGAATTCAGCTCTAATGTGAATGGAAGAAGAGTTCAGAGGTGACTTTACAACTTTTGGGATTCAAAAAGTGGTTTCACCTTCACTCCTGTCTAAGATGACTGCAGCAGCAATCTGCAGGGGTGAACGCTACTGTCAGGTGATCATGTTGACTGCTGACTGAAGCTGGAGGGGGAATGTGCTTTACTTCATGAAGACATTACAAAGAGGGGAGGGGGAGGATGGGAGTCTCAGGTGAGTGCTGAATTCACTGAGCGTTGACCTGAATGTCAGTTTACGGCTGGTGTACAGTAAAGTAATCTAGCTTGTGGCGCAGATAAACACTGAATGAGTGATCCAAATAAACGCGTATGATCCTTCACTGCTGGTGAAGACACCATAAAAACAACCACTATTGATGATGAAAAAATGATCTGATGTGACTCAGCCTCAAATGTTCTTTGACAAGGAAAAGTATTATTAGCGTAAAGTTTCTTCCCTGCCCTGGAAGTTGTGATGGGCAACCAAATCAATGCACCGTTACCTTGAGTCAACTTGTGGATTTCTCTGGGTCAGAAACATTTGTGGTAATGGAAGTACACAACTCAATGAAATATATATAAAAACGACTAGACCTATAGTCCATCTTAGACATTTTAATGCAGAATTCCAACATACATCTTTACCTAAATCTCTAGCACAACAGAATTCCCTCCATGCTCCGTGTTATCGTTCAAAAAAATGATTCCAATGTACTCCATGCAGTGGGGTATCGAGACTTTAAATTTGTAGAATTATGACACAACAGACAGAAGGAAAACAAGAGCAGCTATACATGCACTGACAATCTAAATAAAGGTGTTTGTACAACAGGTACATCGAAGCCTCACTCTCACCTGTGGATTCACACCGGCTGCTGATTGTGATGATAACCTTATTCCTCTGTTTTGTGTTTTGGCTCCTTTTACATAGTGAAGTGGAGTGGAAAAACAACTCAATGCTTCAGCTCACAATCAAATTGGTTATTTCCAGTTTATCAGAACCGTACACGAGAGGGCTCTTGTATAAACTCGAATCTTTCTCAGTCTCACTTTTAAACTCTTATAGCAAAATGTTATTTCAAGCTCCAATTCACAATAAATGGCACCCTTGTCGTGCCTCTGTTACACCCTGAGAAGGGGAAATATCAATAATAAAGAATGCTCGGACACAGTGTTTCCTCTATGGCAGCTTCACTGGGGATATATTTGTTCTAAAGTATCAACAGGAGGTACAAAAGTTACATATTTAATACATGTGAAATATTAGAATATGTTTTTTCTAATAAGTCCACGTTCACTCTGATTTTCTGCTGTTGTTTAACAGGTAAACAAACAGGTACATATATTTCTACAGTTCTCATTGTCAGCATTACACCATACCTTATGTTGAATGCATATAATGTGTCAAACTTATGCTCAACAACATGTGCTCCATGCCGCCCCAAGGAGAGGACCGAATTAAGCTAGCTGCTAACCAGCCTAACAAGGCATTATCAAGAACCCAAACATAAAAGAAATGCTTCTAAAACACTCAAAATTCGGTCAGACCGTTTGTAAAATATACATAAAAATTTTTTTTTAAAACGGGCGTCCAGAATTCAAGCGCAACATAGTTTCCTTACCTGAAAATGGAAAATCTCATTAAAAGACGCTCGAACTCGGCGCTTCCTCACTGGCAGCTGCGCTGAGATTGAGCCATCATGGCGGAGAGCTCCCCCTTCCGGCCTCTGCAGGCATTACTAATCAATCACAAGCGTCATCACTCAGAAGGCTCAACAGGTAGATCACAGATTAGCTCATCTGACAGGTAGGTATAATTATAACTTTTAAAAGTTTTGACCCTTATTTGTACCAAACACAATTTTATCTCTTTCACATTTTTAACTTTATTCACACAAATTTGAAATGACAAATTAAGACTTTTTTTTCATTTAAAGCTGACCTATTTATAAATTACTTTATCTTGACGGTTTTAAAGCTGATTTTATGATTTTTTTACCAATATAAAAGTCTATCACTCCTCCAGTGTTTTTGTCTATTTAAGTGAATGAAGGACTACATAATATAAATCCTGTTTTCCACATGAGCAATGACGCACAAGAAAAATAAAAGAAGTTTCAAGTGTTTCTTTGTCCAAATCTCTTCCAGTAGACTTCACATTTAAACACATTTCACTATAAGACAGTGGAGCGTGCGCGATGATGGTGGGACACAAGACAAAGGAGTGGGGAGAGGATGAAAGATAATTTCCTTCACTGAAAGCTTTCCCAGCCTTTTTTTGTTTGAAATGCAAAACCACTTAAGAAAATAAAAAATTTGGAGGGACGGAACAAAGCTCCTGCCACTCCTCGCCTGTCCTGCATGGACGAACTGACAGTGAGGGGGAGACTCTGTCGCCATACCTGAACACAGGTGTTGGGTAGGCCAACATCTCATCTGAACCTGCACTGCCAAGCGTATCTCCACACACATACACATACATCGAACCTATAGGCAGGGCTGATACTTCCTGTTTGAGACACCTGAGGCATCACAGAGATAAGGCTTGAAAAAGAAAAACAGCCACCAGCATTGTTGCACCGTCTCCTCAAAGTAGTCAAGCTTCATTTTAAATCAATGCAGCTCCTAACCACCACAGCAGCACACACCACTCCTCCCAGCCCCCAGGGAGAAATAATCGCTTTTTCTTGACCTCCTTCACTCTCTTTTCTCTCCGTCTTTTTGCTTTAATGCAGTTATCAGCTGAGTGTTAGCACTGAGTTGCTCTTTTGGTTCTTTACGCTAGGATTTAATGGGAGTGCAGCGTCTCGATAGCACTGAGTGGTCAATGGAAACAGATCTCAGCTCCTCGCCAACCTTTTGTTCAGTTGCTATCTGTAGAAAACACATGCTTTGAGTAGGAAAAAAAAGGACAAGTACAGAGACAATATGGCTTCAATTTCTATTTTGTTTGGTAAAAAAGTGCTTTTGCTCTTGAAATGTTGGTCAGTTCATCTGAGATTGTTTTCCGGTTGAAGATTTGGAAAGATGCATCGCACCACTGCACAGCATGCTCCAATATATCAGCTGAAACATCAAGCGGCCTCGTCCTCGCCAGGGTTCGAATCTGTCCTGTGGCCCTGTGTACCATCTCTCATCCAGTTTCCTGTCGCCCCTCAGCTGTCTAATAAATCCACACCAAAAAAAATGGATTTATCTTCACTCCTGTTTATCAACCTGACTGCAGCAGCGACCCACAGAGATGACCTCTCTCTTTATATTCTGTAATGTTGACTGCCAACTAAAGCGGGAGGGGAAATGGGATTCCCTTAATCAAGACATTACAATGAGGAGAGGGGAAAAGAGGAGAGAACCGTTGTCTCTGGTGAGTGCTGAATTCACCGACCTGAATTTATATGTATGTATATACATATCCTACATCTGCCATTATATCAACTGGCCAACAATCACCTCAGAGAGATCTGTCCCTCGAAAAAATTGTTGTCTCCTTGCTCTTGAAACTTTGATATTTGCTGCATCATTCCTGGAGAAATTGTGTCGTTCCTCAGTGCCATGTTTTCTTTTTTCATCTTCCTCTTCTTCTTCTAGTGCGCAGCTGAAACAGATTGGAACAGATGATAAAGTCAGCCTCTCATGGGCTCATTAGTTCATACAGGATGTGGACTGGAAAAACACAGAAACCTGGACAGAGCAGATGGGTTGCCTCCATGGAAAAGAAAAGGATCCGACTGAGGAGACACCAGTTCCAAAAAGTCGGTACAGCGACAGGTGTGAAATGTGCGCGAGGTCATGTGAAGCCTAAAAGGCGCTGGATGCGAGGACGTGCCCGTGTCAACTTAAATCGCAAATGGTGCTGTCCCAAAGTACCGTCGCATCAGAGGCTCATCCCATTGGCCTTTGAAGTTGAATATAAGCCAGGGTGAGAAGTATTTCCCAGTGGACATGAAGCAGCAAATTGATAATTAAGCATGAAATACAAACTGCCTGTTAGCAGCGGTGAGCATCCTTCAGCTGTAATGCACACAGTTTTCCATATGGTTAAGTCTTCGGCCAAAGTTAAACTACAAGCGATTGATGTTTTGCACGTGCGCTAATAAACGCCGCTCGTGGGAATTCCATTATGCGTGTGGAAATTCATGGAGTGAGCGTGCATAACTAAATCAAGCAGTTGGCCCGGCAGACAGCTTCCTCGATTTCTTCCAGAGGTGTGAGGGCATGTCTCTGAGAAATATATTCTAAGTGATTCAAATGGATGCAAATGTGAGAGGAAGAGAACAAACAGAGGATTAGGAGGAGCAGGCTGCACTAAACAAGTGACTCTTTAGTCTGGATTTAAATGTTGAGACCGTCTCTGTGTCACTGATGCTCGGTATAATTAAGCCTCGCCGCCTGCAGATGCTTCAATACATTTACATTGTTGGCGGTTTGGCTGATGTGTGTATGCACAGTGGCTAAAGTAATAAGCAGTGCAAGGGGGGCAGGTTTATATATTCATAGCGTATATTTTCACTCCAGCAGCACAGTGCCTGAAAATAGAGACGAGATGTGTGATGGACAGTAAACAGCTTCCTGTCACCTGAGGCCTTTTATTCGGGCAGATGGAGCGGCAGTGTCCACGGGCGCGCCTGCTGTAGTTGACTGAATATTGAGTTTTTATCAGCACTTGGTGGTCTGCATTTTAACAAGCAGCCGAGAAGACATGGCAGTGCTGGTGTCTTGTTGTAAAACATGGAAATGGGATGCACACCTGACAGGAGACTTTATATCGAGGGGGGTGATGGCAGGGCAGAATAGCTGCTGCTTTTAAACACTCCGGGCACAGCAGGCAGTTGTCATTAAATGTCAAATACTGACAGATTCAGTATTGAGATATAGAAAGTGGGTGTATAATTATTGCAATTACCTCATTAAGATCGGTTTCAACATGTTGTTTGCTCATTTTGTACCAATTTTGATTATGAGAATCCTTCAGTCATTTGCTTTAGTCATTTGTTCTCAAGGACCGAATACCACAGCCAGTGAAAATTCAAGCCTGATTGGGTGAGAAGGCATGGTTTAACTTTTAGTAACTTGACAGTATAAATGGACGCCTGAGACATTTGATTTTGATTGCAGCTCTAAATTTATGCGCTGTAGTCTGTATATAAAATGAGTGTCATTGGCTCCAGCTGACAAAAATATATATTTATGGTCTCTATGTTTTTTTCTTTGCCAAGTGACCATGGTGTAAGCGGGATAATGCCCTTGGAAGTGTCCATAATCAGGAATTACTATTGTTGCACAGTCATACTGCTCAAAAAGACTCTTTCTCTTAACGCATGCCCTTCTCCACCTCTGATTGGTTGGTTTAGTTGATCGCGTTCTCTATGCTTAGCTCAAACTGTTTACTCACACAGTAACTCTGTTTATGTCTGTTTTCGGTGGTGTTTGAGCTGTAGTTTTGCAGGGAAACACTCTGACCTCTTCACACCAGTGCACAGACCTCATTGGCCTCTGTCCTGGTCTTCTGCTGCTCCCATGGGGGTCACTCATCCTCCGGAGCCACAGGAGTGTCTCTAGGCGTGTTAGGTGGAGCAAACAGGCTGGTTGTCCACAGGGCGGGCTGCCTTTCCGCTCCACGACCTGCCATGTCTGCTTCACTTAACAGAGCCCGGAGACACTGATGCTGTGACAGTCGTCGCTGTGTTGAAGTATATTTTTTTTGGCTGTAGGAGCCACATCTGTTTATTTGTCTGTCTTTTGGGTTTGTCAGGTCTCCACTGGTGGCAGTATAGCATATTCTTTATATTCACAGGTGTAGGTAATCAGGGGAGATGGGGTGGAGGATCATGCGGTTTTTACCGCTCGCTCGACCAGAGCACTCCTTTATTTTTCCCTCAGCATCACTTTATTAGTTTCATTTTTGCATTAGTTCAGTCATGTTTTTGTTACGATACCTTTTGTCTAATAAATGGGAACCTCACCCGAACATGGACAAGTGCATGGACAGTTGTTTGTTGAGCGCGTAAAAACAGTCTCCCACTCCCATGCCGAGTGACTACAGGAGGGCAGGATAGTCGCTATATTGGCCTTTGGATTTATTGACAGATGTTGAAGAGTAGAGGACAGGAAACAGGTTGAGAGAGACGGGGAGAGTGACACGCAAAGGGACCCAGGCCGGGAGTCAAACCCGGGTCCGCTGCAGCGAGGACAAAGCCTCTGTACATGGGACGCCTGCTCTATACACTGAGCTAAAAGGCACAGTTAGTTAACTTACCGTGATAGGCCATTCCATCAAAACCTGGATACAGTGTTGGAGGTGAATCCCCATTCTTCTCATTGCCACATGAAGCCAAAAAGGCTCAATTTCCTGGCTATAAAATAACTTGAATCTTGTGCTTGTGTTGTGGGGCCCATAGAGTGCGCTCTGGAGACTTCTGCCAAGCAAGTCAGCTAACCTCATTAAAGAATAAAATGGGTTAATCATGCGGCTCTTTCTAGGGAGCTAGACATTCAAAATTTTATTGGACCGAATGGCTCAAATTATGATAGTCAAATGAGTAATTTCACAGGGGTTGTGATGCTCAAAAAAGTGTACCCTTTGTTTTACAGCCACTACTTTCACAATGTAAGCTCATGGGAAAAAAGTTTTTTGTGCCCCAGTGCATCATATGATGTCATAATTATACAGTTTGGCCACTACAAACGTTGGCTTCAAAGCTTGGTGCTCTTCCTGTGGGCTTAGCTACATCCCAAGTCATTTTCACTCTTTGTCAGATTCTACTGCAGATGATTGGGGTCTGTTGATTTATACAGATCTGAGTCATGAAACCCAAACTGCGTCAGCTGCACTTGGCAGATCTTGAAATACAGACATTATGGCCAAATTGTCCTAAAAACGACAGCATGACCCTGCTGTTTAGATTGGATAAAAGCCTTGAGGGATTTTCCCCAAACACGATAAACGATGTAAAGCTCCTCCTCCTCCGGTTTTCCAAAACCTCAGAAAACACTGGGAAATGTTTTTCTCACTTTTGACAGCTGTGGGTCCACAGTGACATGCAGGTGTTTAGCAACATCATAAAGAGCATCACTGCTGACTGGATAAAACGATGTGTCATAAGAGACATGTTTTTACGTTTTTGGGCTCCGTGAGAGCAGACTGACTGCCTTGACACAGTTTGGTTGTCCCATAGGGAAGCTGCAAGCACTATGTGGGTTGCTGGGATTTGTCAGCGAACATGACAAAGACAGACTGCCATATCTACAAAAACATCAGCTAAAAAAAGCTGCTTTACACATACAGTAACTGAATAAACAAGGAAATGGGGATTTTCTTCTCCCCTAATTTCTACACCACTGTTGTGATCTCAAGGAACAAAAGTAGCAAATGATCTGCCTATATTTTTGTCAGAGCAATATTTTCCTCATTAAAAGAAAAAAAAAACAGCAATAATTAACTATAAATCACACTGGCTTCTCTGAGGTCACAGAGGATGAATGCACCTCTGGCAACAAATTACGTGTGTTGTGAACTAGAATTTCTGCAATTTATTTGTTGGCCAGATTAATTAAAGCTGAATGTGGCTTTTGTGAACAATTGGTAATCAGTAGATGTCAGTGCCAATTATGCTGCTTCGTGCTGAAAATAAATAGCAGCGTTCAGTGAAACTGTTTGTGGGAGCAGTCTCAAGCGTTGCTTCTGCAGAGCCGGTGCAGTATTGATTGGGGAAAGTAAATGTAGACACCAGCTGAATTCATTACTGGGCATGTACTGTATATTCTCGGTACATAGTGTGTCTGCCATTCATTTAAAAAAATACTTAACAGAAAGGGTAGGGTCACATTTCAACATCAGTGTTGTAATAATAGTTAATTTGTATTGTGAGAAGATGTTTGTTTCAGGTTGGCTGGCACAGTTTGTGGTGGTTGGGAAGAACAGAGTGTGGACTTACCTGGACAGGTCAGTGTCCTTCAACACCAGGCCTCCATTAGAGTCATGTGAATGAGAGCTGTTGGTAAAGAAATGGTTTGGGTTCAACAATACAGCTCTTCACTTTCTAATTCATGCCTATTGATATATATATATATATATCTAGTGCAGTAGGTGATTTTGCGTTATCTCTCTATCACTGAGTCAGATAGAGAATCTGGGGCAAAGCCATTTTTCTGTAGACTGAGACAGAAAAGAAAAAAAAAGGAAATGACCAATTACACCCACACAACCTTTGACATCTTTGAATGATCATT
This sequence comes from Diplodus sargus, assembly GCA_903131615.1. Classification (NCBI taxonomy): domain Eukaryota; kingdom Metazoa; phylum Chordata; class Actinopteri; order Spariformes; family Sparidae; genus Diplodus; species Diplodus sargus. The sequence goes on from CAEMYA010000212.1 coordinate 1,157,098, forward strand.
AGCAAGGTAGTGCTCAAGAGTTAGCGCTTGAGCTCAAGTAGGTTCAACAGGAAAGGTCCACTTGGATTGACTTCTGTAGAAATTCAAATGGTCATTATAAATAATGACAGAGATAAGGTCTACGAAGAGGGATTTCAGCAGAGAGGTTTATTGGGGGCATGAAGTCGAAAGCTCGGGGTGAGTGCTCAGGGTAGAGAAGGAATGAGAAGATATTTCACAATATGATCATCGATTGTTAAAAGCAGAAACAGGGTATGTCATTCACAACTGACTCCTGTTGTGTTTTTCGCTCTGAGGTTTATTACATAAACCATCCAGTTTTTAGGTTCAGTTGCTGGTTCATAGCTGCCAGGGGGGCAGGGTCATCCTGCAAGGACCAAGTTAAACCACTTATGACCACCATTTTTAAAAGTAGTGTGACATGTTCTGCCCATAGAGGCATGCAAAGCCAAGAGCAACACTTATAAAGAGTCCATGTTTGCCACAGTTGTTCCTGTCAGTGCTGGGAATTAGTGAAGAATGTAGTAGATGTATACAGCGACTAAATGATGTGACTCTACAGGCTCTCATGCATGTGGAAAAGCTAACCGATACTTAATAGTTTTGCAGGGTCGAACCAACTCGTAACCAGCACCAGCACAGACCAACACTTGGTTGCACTTTGATCGATATTATTGGACAAAATAAAATTTGTACCAGGTAATGGTGCTAGATTAACCTCAGCAGGATCATAAATCGAATTACAATTAATTGATTCAGGGATAACTTTTGTTCCAAATTCTGTAACAATCCATCCAATACTTGTCAAGACAAATAACTCAAAATGATGAATGTGGCAGTCCCAAAGCTTTGAGATATTTCAGTCTGGACTAAAGTGGTGGATCAAACCGACAGACCGCCAGCCAACATTACCAGTCCTACAGAAGAGCCACATAGCTACCACAGCTACTGTCAACATGAAAATGAAAACTTCCAGCCTCACACTGGGAGGCAGAGTGACTATTTCATTGTGAATTACTTTACGATTTACCAAAACGAACAGCAGCACAGTTCTCATGCAACTTTAATTCATACCTCCTGGGCTTTTGTGGAAACTGTGTAAAACAAAAGTCCTGTAATGCAAATTTTTCATGGGTTTTTCATGCAAACTGACGTCATTTTCATCTTGTACCATCAGCTGGTTGTATTTGAGTCAAATAGTGTGATCTACCTGCAGCTGTCAGAAATGACAGAAACAACTGATGTTATCAGCGTCAGCTGTCGGGGACTCATTTGAGTACTTCCTGTCCACATTATATTGGATATGACAGTTAAAATAAGCATTTTAATTTGTTTGAATGATTCATTTTAATGCCCTGGCCTTTGTAGAGCACCTACCAACCTGCTTTGTAAATGCATGTGTGTGTGTGTGCGTGTGTGTGTGTGTGTGTGTGTGTGACCTGGATCACGACTTGGACACAAACGCTGACTTGCTTTGACAGTCACCAGAGCTAACTAATTCCCTGCCAGCAGCTCCAGTGGTTTGTCTTTGTTTTCTACCAAAGCGCTCACTCTCTCTCCGCCAGTCTCGCCCTCTCGCTCTCTCTCCCTCTCCTCCCTCTGTTTGCGGTTGTGTCATGTAAGACGCGTGTTGGGATTCTGCCAGTTTCCCAAGACGATTACGGCGGTGTGCGCTGTGCTCTGTTATTGCCATGGCTCGAATCCTGCCTTGGAGAAGATAATTCATTATGGATGCTAATCAGTCCAGCACAATCCCTTTAGAGTCCCACGATTGCACGTCGTCATGCTTGCACAGCTTGTGTGTAATCATGTCAGACTAACAGGCAGACGGACAGATAGGCAAACAAGTGGGACAGGATGACGGACACGCAGCCAGGACAGCGAATGGGCAGGCAGGCAGATGTGCACAGGTGCAACACAGATACAAGGTTTGAGCGACGGATGAGGGCTTTACTCAAGCAAACTCTAAAACTGGATTTCTAACAACTTGGTTTTCAGATCCCAAAATGTAATCAAATATTCAAGAAAGCATCTGTCCCTCTTTCAGGTCAGGAACTCAATAACTTTTCCTGGTGATCCAGTCCTCCGCAGGCTTGGCAAGTTGGTTAATTTTCTCCTCTGGCCATCAGAAACTTTGGCCAGTGATCCTGCCAGAAGAGGCTGAGTCCAGCTGCTGGACTTTATCACCGCCTGGTGTCTGTGGTCTCCGTTCAGAGTCCAACCCATGACTGGAGACTATCAGGGTTCACTGGAAACTCATGAAATGAGCCTATACTGTAGCAGTCAATATTAGAATCCAAATAGATGAACGAAAGGACCAAAAGCAGGGTTATTGGCATATGATCCATGCAGTTTTGACTATTTTGGCTTGAGGCATTACTTGGTACAGCCAATCAAGATGTTTAGTTTGATACATAAAGCCACGGGGAAAGTTAACCTGCTGTTTGCAGAAGACCATCTGAGAGCTCCTGTTGCTAAGAAGTTGATTATGGAGTTGATTGTGGATTGCAGGCTGGGTCAGCCACCATCCAAAAGCATCACTATTTGGCGAGTTGGGAATGAGTAAAATAAATCATCCCATCGTGTTAATTATATTATCAAAACCAAGTAAATTATAAAACCCACAATATCAGTATCATTGTGCTGGTGGTGCGACTGTTTTCCTTGACATCCTACCTGCTCTTTTAATCAGTCACTAAACTTTTTGTGAGAAATCTGTCTTATTATCTATAATAACTGCCCCGTATATTAACATAATACAATATCCTGTATCTATAGAAAATTACCTCCTGATATACCTAGAATGCCGCCAGCCATCATTCTCCTTCTCCTCATCCATGGTTTCACGACCTCCCGTATGGCCTACTGCAATGGAGTCCTGTCTGAGGTAACCAGCAAAGCCCTGGACAGGCTGAGTCCAAACCTCAGCCGCCAGGGTTCTCATCCGCACCAAGCCCTGGCAGCACATCGCCCCGACCTTCCTCCACCTTTACTGGCTCCCACTTAAGTTCTGTATCAACTACAAAATCCCTTCATGCCCTCACCCCTCAGTACCTCTCCGACCTCCTTCACCCATACACCCCATCCTGGAGAGAGAGCATTCTGGGGCGGGCGACGCTGAATGCTCTCTCTCTGAAGGTACAAGGTGCCCTGCTGATATCCGCAGCGCCTTATCTCTGGACATGTTTGACAAACTCAAACACCATATGTTCTTTACAGCCTACAGCATCTCCTAACTCTGCTTCCCCGGCAGACACTAATGTTTGTTACCTGTTTCGATTGGTCTGTTTGTCTGTTTGCGTAGCATTTATTACTGTCCTTGGGTCTAATGGCTGGCGCTGTAAAAACCCAAGCTGTAATCATTATTGTTATGATGTGACCTCCGTTTCAGAGCCCTATCTAAGCTAACCTTCATGTCTGTGAAGAGACTGCAAACATTTCTTGGAGATCTTCAAGATGACAATTAATTTCAAATGAACATGTGTGATTAACGTTGTGCTTATCCAATAATTGCTTACAGTGTTTCAGTGATGCATCTTTAACAAGAACCGCTCGCACGTTCAGTTGCCTCAGGCTTCATATCCAACACAAAGACTGACTTTCAGGGAATCCTGAAACACAGTTCAGCTGAACCCATGAGGCTCTACCTAACTTGTCCCCGACACTGGCAATGTGCCTTAATATCTATTTTTGGTAAATCCCACATCTGTTGTCTGGCAACTCTTAAAAAAGAAACCTAATATAGGATTTAGGGGAAGAAAAGTGGGTGAATCTCTCCTGTGATTTACAGCTCAGTAATCTGGGCTGTAATTTTGGGACATCAGCACTTGCGTCACCAACAACCTAAAGTTAGATCGCTTGGGGTTTTTTTTGCTCTGTGTGTGTGTGTGTGTGTGTTTGGTTCCTGTCAATGGAATAACTTACATGCAGGGATGTGGGAAAGGGTGTGGATGAACGGGAGCAGATAAAGGCAAAAAGCAGAGCGAAGTGAGTGTGAGCTTCCCTCCAATAATAACATTTTTCACCAGAAAAGCAAAAACTGAAGCCGACCTATCAAGACCAAAGGACTTTTTTTTAATCATGTGACGGGCTTCTTTTTCTAAAAGCTTGTCTGCATTTGGCCCTCAGTTCTAATTTCGATGGCGTCTCTGTACATTTCCTCCAATCTTTCATGACCTGGCTGTCGCACATGATTGAGTATCATATTACACTCGTACAACGTGGAATTTTTGTCATCCGTGACAGGGTTTGCTTACATTTGTATAGCCGCTAATGAACTAAAGTGTGGTTCTCCACCCAGGAATCAATCATCCGCAGTCACCAAGGTAGAACATTCATTTAATAACACACCTTAGTAATGAACTGAAAGCCTTTAAATTGTTTTATGACTATTTATTTATAGACGCTCTGCACCGACGTAGGATCTAATGAATCCAATAAAAAGGCTCCTGCTCCAATTCTCTCTTTATTGAATTGTGTGTTCAAGTGCGCCCACTGTCTCGTGTGTGTGTGTGTGTGTGTGTGTGTGTGTGTAGGTGACTCTTTATTTGTGCCTGAGCATGTGTCTTGTAAAGGCAGATAATGAGCGCGCAGCATGCATCCTCTGATTTCAATCGAGAGACGCCTGACTACCCCGACCTGAGAGCGGCAGTTTGTATTCATAAACATAATGCACATCGATCCCTTGATTTGTTTCTCCAGCCAAATCAGTCTGGGTGTCTGTCTGTCTCTAATTCACTCTATGATTGGTTATCTGTTTCCTATAATTTTGATCCGGCCGACGTGCCCATGAGATAGTTGAAGTAATAGCACTGCATTGATTTATATACGTCCTCCTGCTGAAGATAATGAGTCTGCTTCTTGTGATATATTCTTTGTTTTTTCCTGTACAGACAATCTTGGCACAGAAAGGTAAACAAGTGGAAAATGTATTACTCAGGCTGTTAATTCGTCTCATATATTCACATCCACGCTCTGTTTAAAAGTTGAGTTAAAGCAGACAAGATGAAAAGGCACTCGTGCCAATCAAACATTTTTCTTAGTATGAATACTTTGGCAGAAGTTATGTGCCAACGTCTGAGTGCTGCGTTGTCTACACTCATTGTATGATTTCATTGATTATTTTATGTTTAACACACGCAAAGTGTTTGATCACCCTCTTTTTCTGAGCGGTTAAAATACACGACTTCGATGCTGTAACTGAATATAGACACAAATCAGCTTTGACCTTTTAAAGGTCCAGTAAAGTGTCATTCAAACAAGATGGTCCGTCCACAAAAATGACAACGAAAAAGAGAACTAGGATTAATTCGAGAGGGTCTACTTTGAATGGAAAGCCGAGAGAAAAACAGAAGAATTGTGGAGCTGAAGATGGAAAGGTGCGGAGGATGTGGTCAGAGTTCAGTTTCATTTATATCAAAGCGCAGTCAGCAGAACGGTGTGCCATAACATGCAAAATACTTCTCCAATACATTCAAATAAGATAAATGCAGTTGATAAAGATTGGCAGCAAAAAAAAAAAAAGTGAAACCGAAACCAGCCAACCAAAACTTCTGACACGCCAGATATTCATCAGATTGCTCGACAGCACCACTTTTGATTGTTTTGGCAATTAATCGGGTGTCCTACTCCCCTTAAACCAACAAGAGATGATTATCAATACTGGATGATTTTTCCAAAATCTGATCGTCAATGTTATGATTTTATTATAGTGTGGGTTTTTTTTGTTTTTTTTATTCTTAAAAAAAAAACAACGTTTTTTAACATTCCCTATTTCTACAATATCTGCTCATGGCGAATATGCTAACATGACAGAAAGATTGTGGACATAGGAAATAGTTTGTTGTACCAGTCTGCTAAAACTTACCGTCTAACAACAGCCGATTTCAGGATAACAGTTCATTTTTGCAAGGCGGCCATATTTTTGATCATGCTCAGTGTGGGAAGCTAGAACGGTTAGCTTTAGTTGGAAAACAGCTAATGTTAGGATTCAACCACTTGCTAGCCAAACATTAACGTAAGAATAATTATAAAATATCAACTTCCTAGTGAATCTAAGGCCAGTGTTCAATAACATCTAGTGCATTTGTACCAGGTTAAAATAAATGTGGCCAATAATTCTTAATTAATTGATGCCTTTTCTATCGTAACTTGTAACACGTATATGGTAATGTCTGCTAGCGCGTAGCTGAACGCTTACATTAGCTGTTGCCTAACGGCAGCCAATGCCAGGATCAGACTACATGAATTCTGGTCAATTTGGTCGTAGCTGACCAGTGATCAGCGCTGGGCCTTATTATGAACGTCGGGATCGACGAACAGAGGTATAGGTGTAACATAACTGAGGAACAGTGACGAACACATATGCACACGTGCTGCCTCTGACACAGGAGGACGCCAGATGTCTCAATATTCAGACGAACACAGGAACTTCCCCTGCCGAAGCCTTATTTGCTGCTGCTTACAGGATGACTTCACTCTCGCAGATCCAACTTCTGACAACGCTGCGCATCAGATTTTATCCAGACCGAAACCAGCCGTCACTTCTCTGATGCCGGAGCATCAGAGAAAACTGCATATCTGCGCTCAGCGTTCTGTGGTTCTGTAAAAAGCTGCGTTCAGACCAGGAGGGTTGAAGTGAGGTTGTTCTCGAGTTGTTTTGTTCATCCCTAGAAATACTTACTGAAATGTTTCTTGTCCTTTGTTGCCACGGTTTCCTTTCATTCGTTGTTTTGTTAGGTGGGTCAATCATTCAGGTCACTCTTTGTACAGACACTACTTTCTCAATGTGACAGACAGCACAAAGGAGGGAAAGGAAATGTCATTTGATATTTGCTTTGCTTCCAAACATTCACTGTTAGAATGTCACAGAAGGACATCGCTGCATTTCAAGTGTCAAACAGAGCATGTGCGGACAAACGGAGACCTTAAAGAACACAGACTAGACGGAGACTTTACAGACCTCGACTGACCCTCCTCCAGAGTCTGGTCCTTCTCATATTCCCAGTAGAAAAACATAGCAGATCTGGTCATCCTGAACTGAAACGACCCGTCAGCCTGGGGAAATTGATTCTAAAACTGGACCAGCGACTGAGACCATCATGCTTAATGACCTGCCTTGTTTTCCATTTGATCATATCTGAGCACTCCCCCGTTATACACCATACATCTCCACTGACCCAGAGAAAAACAGCCTCACGGTCACGTTGGTCCATGCCCACCATGTGGGATGCGACGAAAATAACTCTGGACTCAGATCGCATCAGGTAATTACTGCTCCAGTCATTACTTTTATGCCTAACTTTATCTGCAGAGGTGGAGAAATACTCCCATCAGCAGAGATGGTAGATGAAAGGCCGACATTAGCGTCACGCTGCGGCGTCCGTTGTGCATTCTGAGATATGCGTCTCTGCTGTCACCGCCGTTTCTGTGACTTGTCAAATAAAAGCAATTAATCTCAGTGAGAATCTTTTTTCACTGATAATTGTGACAGAATTTGTCCTCATGACTTTGGCTACAAAAACAGCTCCCTTCGACGTCTGTTGGTTTTTTCTTCCCTCCTCAAAAACATCCAGTCACTGTAACCTTTCTTTCATAGGCTATTTCATCAGGTACACTTCCTCCCGTCTGCGCACAAATGGCTTTCTCATCCAGACAGTGACTCATGTTTAAATGCAGCCCAGCGAGAGCATTTCAGTCAACATCGAGAGATTCGGTCATTGTTCACCTAAACAGTGGAAACGGGAGGACATGTGATTGAGGACACTTTGTACAGAAAATTACTGTTGTGCCAGACAAACTGGTTCCAGCACCAACCGTCTGGACTCCACAGTCAAAATTGCAACAGCCAAACATATCAGGCCAGAGAAAAGGCCGCGGTGTTGAAAGAGGTCGGACTCGTGAAGGCTAACTTGCTGGCCACAAGCATACAAATGCATCCCAGTGTGACATCAGTATGTTGCAACGCGCTGATTGCAAGGTAACAATTCAGTGTGACAATGACCTTTGTTTCCACCCTGTTCAGTTTTAGCACCAAAAAACTATGGGCACGTGATTCCCTGGTTCATGTTTTGTTTTTTTTTGTCTCAAAGTGCTTCTGAATCAGGACAGTGACTTATGTTCAGTCTGTATCTCAGAGAACGGGTTCTAGTGGATGTTTGGCAGGACGAAGGTGCCACCAAACAAGGCCAATACCATGTCTACACAGGAGGCGTGGTGTGAGCAGCACGTGTGGGTTCACCACGTTTTGGCAGCCTGTGCAGACAGCTGTATTGATCAGAGCACAGCTGCCCAAAGTTGGGCACATGAGCCACTGCTGGCCTGTCAATGGGTTTGATTTGGTGCTGCAAGATGCTTCAAATGAAAAAAGTAAAGAATAATAAAAGGACTAATAGAAATAGCAGTTTATGCTCCTGTATTTTTGTAAGGTTTAAAAAAAATAAGTTTCAACATCTTAAAACGTGTAGAATAATCATTCATTATCATACACAATATGAGTGGTGGCTGACATGCGGATGTCATAGATCAGGATTACCATCTTAGCTTAGTTTGTTAGAATGCTAACGTTTGCTAATTTACAGTGGTACGGTTAGTAAGGCTGAAGTTGATGGCAGTGTACTTAGTCTATGTTCAGACTGCCAGCCCAGATCCATTTATTTTGGCAGGTCACGATTGTATCCAAACTGATTTTTGGAAGTGTGGACAGCAAAGAAAACCACATAACAAGACCAGGTCACATTTGGACGTGGTCCGAAATGTGTCTCCAATCGGCACTGCGACAGATGCTTCTCAGTCCAAACCCTATGGTGCGCACATTCAGAGTCGGCTAGAGAGACAAAAGTCCGTTCTGATCATTTGCAAATAAAAGTGTGGATATTTTGTCTTAGAATCTGCCTGCAGTCTCAACACAACCTGAGTTTGGTAGGTATTTTGTAATAAACCAAAGTACGATTATGGCACTTGATGAAAGTACGAGGGATCGCCAAAATCCTGAGAAATTGTCCCCTAGAGACCATGAATGTCTGTACAAAATGTCATGATAATCCAACCATTCTTTTTTTTTTTGCAGTTTGGACCGAAGTGGTATCGCCAGCCGGCAGTGCCTTCCACACAGTGTGCTCGTAATGCTGCTGTTGATGTGGAATCTCAAAGGCCTCAAGGTTTGTAATTATAAAATGGGGAGCTACCCGGTAGTGCAGTCCAGAAACTGGTAAATTGCTGGATCGAGTTTAGAAAAGGCTCGTTAGATCAGAAACCGTTTCATGAAATTCACAGCATCCCAGAACTGAACATGAGAAACCTCACATTTCTGCCCCCAGCTCTCCCGAGTCTGAGCAGCCTCCTGTTTGCCAAGACCGAGGTACAAGGGGAGGAGGGTCACCGCCAAGTCATTTCCGCTATTTGGACTAAACCCTGTGAAAATGTCCCGGGGGGCCAAAGGACTCATTAGGTGCGGTGACACTATTGCCGCAGGAGGTGTCACCAGGAAACCGGCTGACAGGTCCTTAAATATAACACACACTTCCTATGACCTCACATCCTGGAGCGTGATCGCCGCTCTGCCTCCGGGGCCATTATATCTTCAGTCATTGACACACACACACACACACACACACACACACACACACACACACACACACACGCACACACACACACACACGTGAAGTGAATGAGAGTACTTCAACCACAAGTACATATCCATATAAACATACAACTACGAGCCATTAAATGTAATAATTAATAATATAAATGTGTACAGTTGCAGCCAACCATTTGGCCTGTGACGTGGTGTGATGCTTTTTAACTCCCAGTTTCTCATGTAGTGACCCAAAAACCACACAGGTCACCAGTGCTTCATGCCAGCTGACAGAAAAGGAACAAGAGCGACTAAGTTGGCTGTGTTTCCCCATTCCATTCAATTCCGCTGCTTCCTCTGTGTGAAGAAACAAACCAAACAATAGGGCAAATGTTTCACTTTTCAACTCACTGTCAGGGGAACTAGCTGCTCCACTTTGCATGCCATTGTTGTCCTCTGAATGGCACCGCGCTCCACAGCAACACTGGCTCAGAACATCAACTCACTCGCTTCGCTCAGCGCTTGATTTGTGTTTGTGGCTGCGACAGGGGAGGCAGAGGTGTGATGTGCTGCCAGGGTACCTCGCCACTAACCAAAGAGAGACCGGGGAGACAAAGGTCTGTTACACTTTCTTTTGTAGAGGCCTGTCCTACAAATGCAGAACAATGTTTCCGTATGCTTTCATACCGCGTTTACACCTTTCTCAAGCAGCAGTTACTGTGAAATGTAACAGTCCAATAAAACAGGAACCTCTGACCTGCTGTTATTATCCATTATAAAGGTTAGGTTTTGCACTCTGAGACCTGTGTGTCTCTATCTTAAAAATGTTCCACAGGAAAATTACCAAATGGCTTTCCGAGATATTTCTGAGTTCCTGGGACGCCGATCGATACCGACGGCGCCGCACCTACAGAAACATCAGAGCAAGGTTTGGTCGCACAAGATGTCTTTCACTAAATGTTTTGCGAGAGAAGCCTGGTGATGACTTATGCAGGGCTAGTTGATGTACTGGTGTGGCTTAAGCTAACTGCTAACACACTAACGAGCTGTTTCCTCTGCAGTGGGCCATTTCCTCCCTCCTGGCCTTTTGTTTTAAGGATGGAACATCATCTAAGAGTTTGCAAGGGAAATAATGCGATTGCTGACTTGCTAAGTGACTATTAGCTTAGCTCGGTTCCTAATGTCCCAAAAGACATACTTGTAACCAAAAAAATGCCTATATTGTGGGGCGGTTTATGGCCTCTAGCAGTTAAATCTTACGAAAAGAGTTCAGCACAGCTAAAAGTCTATGACAGACAAGATGATTCAAATGGTCAGCGCTATCAAGATGGTTTGCTCGGTCAGTGGTGCAAATTCCAAAATCAAACTCAACATTTTAAAATAATTGCACGCTTTGAGCGAACTGATTGCACCAAGAAATGTCCTCATCCTTATGCCGGGGTGACCAGGCCACTGGTTGATGCGAGATGCCTCCCAACCCTGAGCTCACTTCAATCGGCTCCCGAGGCATCCCTGGTAACAAAATGGAAGAAGCAATTTGGAGCGTACCTGGCAAAATGCGCACTTGAATTTAGGAGAGTACTTAGTAAGTAACGGCTGACGTTTCAACAAGAACACAAGTACAAACAGGAACGCAGCTTGAGAAAAGACCGAATGCTCTTGAGACCTCAGCGATGACATGAGCACATTATTATAATTGTCTTGGTCACATGCCAAGTTGTGGCACAGCGCCGTGTACGCAGCGGCTATATTAACCCCACCTGCAGTATACCAGATATACATCACACGCTAATAATCAACATAATCCTCGATGTGGCTGATTAGTCAAACATCGCCGGTGCAGGCCGGCTGTATCTGTAACACGGCCTGGAGCAGGTCTGCTGACAGAGGACTCCACACGCTGTCCAATAATAAACATACTGGAGGACACAGAAGGAAACCTGAGACCCGGCTTGACTTCCAGTCCTTATAGGTAATCCATCATCGTTGTGCTGACCGGCTTACTTTCAGGGACCCATGTGGACGACATACAATACAGTAAGAGGAGCATGAGAGCGTCTGGCCCAGTCGCGGATGTGTTATGCCCCCCCTGTTGACACTCACATTGTTTCCCACTGTCTCCGCTGGCTCGTCAGAGACCAGAAAGGATAAACAGAGCGCTGAACTTGGCACAAAGTTTGTCCTCCTCCCTAATGAAGTGTAACCTCCCGAGCCCAAACACCATTCATCATACTCCAGCCCGAGCGCCGGTGTGTGAGCGCATTCGCGTCTTTACCCGATGTCCGTCCGTATCTGCGTCTCCTTCGCTCGTGTTTTCATTTTCTGTCCCGCAGACTGCAGGCACACAAACAGAGCTTGAATGACTTTAACAGAGAAGACAAAACAAAGAGTCCAGTCCGACCCGTTTGTTTTCTGCCTTCTGCTTTGCTTGGCCCAAAACGCACACATCGAATTTCCTGTCCATTAGATCGCTATCAGAAAATCTTAATTATATCTGATTTTCGCGAGGAGTTACACTGTGCAGGCTAAGCAGGGTAACTTTCCGCTGTTGATTTATGTAGCCTTGTGCCTCAGCCCTCCAGTTATTCATATAGGAATGAGCTTTGCTGCAGCTGCGCCATAATATTTACATGATAAATCGTTAGCTTGTGTTTAGTCTGTCCTCTGATATCTCAATGTAATGTCCCCCCCCCCCCCATCAGAGTTTGGCAAGTATGAGTTATGGCTGTCTACAATGAAAGTCATATATGGACATGTGTCCTTGAGATCTGGGTCAAGGCTGAGAATACGCTCCCCGCGTCAAAACTGTAAAACGATCCAGGAAATTGTAATAAATCAGAGAAGATATAATTAAAAGATGATTGTTTGATCAAAGTCGCCGTTGGACGAGGGCGAAGAGCAAAAGGAAATTATGCTTGGAGATAATTCTGAGGAACCTCGAATCCGGCTGTTGGATGCGTGATATCTTCCATATGGCGCTGTGCTGTTTTACAGCTGTAGCATAACAAAAGAAGTTGAGCGTGTCCAGACAAGGCCGTGCGGAGTGTAATATATGAGGGGCCGCTACGCCTGCTTTGTTTCTCATGTTTGCTTGGGCTTCACATCGCGATGGCTAAAACTCCGAGTCTGTTTTATTACAGAGACAAATCCATTTATAATTATTCCTTAGATTCTTTAACATAATAGATGACATCAGTGGCCAGGTCGCAAAAGGAAAAAAAAGATTTAACGCAACGGAAGAGCATTTAAGCCGGATCAGCTTCTACATGTTTTATGTTTGAGAAGTTAAAGGATGAGGTTTTCCTGAGGTCGAGGTCGACGACGATGAAAAGCATTTCTTTTACGTCTTGACATCTCTGGCGTGAGTTATGTCCACAGCTTTTACACTGCAACCTTCTGCTCTCACAGATCTCCATTTTATACTCACCTCTCATTTAACTACATACTGCATGTATTAGGCATTCAGTTACGGCTGGCAACGAGTGGAACGGCTTACACTGCGGCCAATAATCGCCTCTCATTGGCTGGCGGGCGGACAGTGTGCATTAGGACACCTCAAACACAGCTGTTTCTTACAGCCGGGTCGCTGTCGTAAATCAGCGCTCGCAAATAAGCTTGTTTTTCCTCCCGGTAAGCTGCTGTGTGGCGTGTTTGATGATGGGATGAGAGGCGTCCAAACATAGAAAATAATGGATTTGGTTGCTTTGGGTTGACTAAAACGCAGAGAATTTACTCGCTGTTAATGACACCACGCGGCTCTTTCGGCATTATGTACTACAAAACAAAAAAAAGGTTTTCATATTGTCGCATTTTGGACGTTTAATCTAAACTCAGTCCTCGAGTTTAAAGTTCACTTTATGTGATTATCTGGTAAAATCGTGTCTGCAGAGAAGCGATGCAGTGCGATACCTTGATGAGGCTCGTGCGGTTGAAATGATCTGTGTTAAAGATCGGCGTCGCTGTGCGGTTGTTGTTCTGTCGGCGTCTTCCGCCTCAGTTCATGATGGAAAGTCATAAATGTTATCTTTGTGTTGACAAGATGTGATCTACTTTTTCCCCACATTTTTCTGTGGCGGCTGCTCGTCTCGAGCATTGTGCGCGGCTTTCTTTGAATTAAATTCAAGGCGTCAACAGAGCGGCTCACCTCGGATGCCCCGCAGCCTCGCAGGCAAGACGATAAGAAGCTATCATAACATCAGGTAACATAAGGATGAGCGGGTCACATTAAGGATATGAACCTCTGCTCGGCTCTGTGTGTCTGAGGGTGTGCGCTCTCAGCAGTCCCCGCTGATAACGCTCCACCCACCCCCTATCTCTACTCCATTTAATGCCGCTATGCCTCGGTCTGGGTTACATCGACTGCCGCCTCGGGGGAAATAAGGATACGGCTCTCAGGTTCCCAGCAGGACCAACATATGGGAGCTGCTCTCTCATCCAGTAGAGATGAATTCATCCCAAACTCATCTCCTCACACAGATTAATTTGGCAGACATGGCGAGGCAGGTGGGGAGTGTTGAGCAGCATCTGCGCGCGCGTTTGAGATTGATGCGGATACTTTTGCTTTTGTTGTATCTCACTTCTGTAGCGCTGGAAGCCCAGGTGATGGAAGGCGGCTGTCAGCCTGGTGTAATTTATTGTCATCCGCGTGCTGTTATTATCATTCCCACAGACAAAGGAAGGTGGATCTGTGAATCAGTGTTGACTTTGACATTTTAGTCTCTAGTATAATAAAGAAAAAGATAAGCTTGAAGTTAAAAAGTTAAGCTCCATGTTAGTACTGATAATTCAAGCGGCAGTTTTGTGGAATTAACTATTTGTATTCTATTAACTTATAATAAATAGATTCGTTCATACGCTTCAATGTGAGTCAGCTGAAAAATACTAGCTTTCATTTCAAGAGACGCTCAAATTCCTCTGACTTTCATAAGAAGATTTTTTTTACTCCTCTCTCATGTCTGTCTGTGAAATATTAAGCTACAGACAGCAGACAACTTTTCTAGTTTAGCATACGGACTGGGTGCAGGGGGAAAAAAAGCTAGCTTGGTTCTGTCCAAAAGTTAAAAACATTGCTTAGCTTAGCTCAGCGCTTACTGACTGCAGTGTCATAGTCAGAAATGAGTGGTATCAAACTTCATCATGTAACTCTGGGCAATGAAGCAAACAAGCATGAAGTATCTCTGAAATGTTGAACTATTCTTTAAAATGAAGTGACACGATGAGCACATTAGCAGACATAGCATACTCCAGAGCCTTGTACAGGCAACGGAGAGAGACGGGAAAGGCGCCATTTTTGTTTCTAACTCAGTTAGTTTTAAAAGTTGTGAGAATGCTTAGTTCAGATGAAGTTCAGTTCAGGCAGAAGGGGAGCTTGAGCTTTTTGGCTGAACCAGCTTACAATGTTTTTATTGTGTACTGTTTGTTTTGGGTGCAAAACTTGCCCATGGCAATGTTTGAATATCAATGGAGAGCAGATCCTGAGCCTACACCTTGTGAATCTTGTCTTTTCTAACAGTTCTCATGGGGGAAAAGTCTGACGCTCACACTGCAGCCTATGAACCCCCCCCAAAAAAATCAGCCTAAGCACTTAACGCGCATAAATATAGACGTGCATGGACACAACCAGACAGTTAGTCGGTCAAGTGAACCTTCCTGGCCCTGTTAGGCCTACTTCTAAATTCAGACATAAAATAATAAGATAATAACAACAGAGAAACCGGTTCAGCCTTCAGGCTGTTGGCTCAGCGGAAAAACAAAACCATATGGTAGCAAACTCAAATAACCGATCATCCAAACCAACAAATACAGCCCTTTGGTGCAGTGGCCTCCTTCAGATTTAAGACAGATGCTTCATTGCCTTCCTGGTTTTGGCTGGAATAAAGGTGAAAGTTAACAGGTTTTGGTGTCTGTGGGTTGGCCTAAGGTAACGGTGGTTAATCTTCAGATTGTCAATGGGCGTTTAAACAGCCATGAAAACACACATTGTGGGGAAAAATATGAGACAAAATAAAACAACTCACCTTGACACATTATTACGCAGCCGCGTTTATTACATCATCAAACTGATACAGAAGAATTAGAGCAGCTTTATTAACTAAAGGAGTGCATGAATAATGCAATACGCTTACAGAACGCATTCCGAATATAACTTTCAACCCATAAAACACAATAGAAATCCTTATATAATCAAGTGCCACACAGCCAAAAATACACTGTCTCCAGTGGCTACTTGGTAAACAATTATAAATGAGAAAATAGCAATAACATTAATAAATAGTTTTTCAAATTAATTTCCTTTGTCTGCGGTGTTTGTTCACTCCCTGAGTAATGACTGCTCACGGAATCAGAATAGCAAATAAAATAACATGCTCACAGGGTAATTGGAGATGCAAATGGGAAAACAAACTATGATTTAACTGCAGACTGTTGCACCGCCATGATGTAGCTGTCCTCAGACTCAGTGGTTTTCTTCTGTGCAGAAAACCAGGGACCCTAAAACCTCATCAAAGGCACGACGACTCTTTAGACCGGCTGCCAACTTGTTGGTCTATGGTTTGTGGCAGAGGTTAATAACCACTGTGGTTGCTATCTGATGGTTTTCCACGGGTAATGTGTGTGTGTGTGTGCGTGTGTGTGTGTGTGTGTGTGTGTGAAGAAGAAGACAGAGGGAGAACATGTCGCTGGCCTTGGTTCACTTTCTGAGTGCTGGGTTTTCTCTTCCACGCTATTGCTTTTGGGAAAGTAAACTAATTAATAGCACACTGGCAGCAAAATTGATGGCTCTCCCCAACTTAGCGCAGGCTAACCCACGTTTTTAATTTCAGCTGAGATTGATGCTGCAAACCAAACATACCAAGTGGTAGTAGTGATCTGAATTTTATTGTCACACCAATAAGTGGTACAGCAAAATTCATCAAGGCGGATTCGGAAAAAAAACATTTGTGGAGTAGTTGGTGAAGCTGTCGAGCTAACTAGCTGCACATTGGCCAATCGTAAACAGCTAGCACTAGTCTGTAACAGCAGTGCTGTGTTCCGATATTCATACTTCCATGAGTTCACTTAAACGTAGTACACTTTCCGCACTTACTAAGTACGCAGATTTCAGCAGGGTGAGTGTTGTTCCAAATCTATACTCCGTGGTGCACTTACCGGAAATTACGATCGCAACAGGCGCCACGGCTCGTCAACCGCCAAAAACATCCCGCTTTGAACGGTGAACAAAAGACATCTACGGCTTTACTTTTTAACAATTACAATCCTAGAATCCTGCAATATGGCTCCGCTGCAGGCGCGGTTGTCTCGGTAGCTATTAAAAAAAAAATCCGAGCTGAGCACCTCTGCCTGGCTCCGCTTCTTCTGCTACGTAGACAAGATGGCGGCCGTTGAGTGCGTATAGTGTACATCGTTGCACACTCAACGTTTTTGCCGTTATGAGGGCAACATCCGGGTCCTTTAAGTACACCTCTTTTCACCGCGATCATGATTGGAACACCCTACGTACTCAAACTAAGTACAGTAAGTACGGGAAGTATGGATATTGGAACACGGCACAGCTCTTTGGGCTGGTTTTTTGGGAATGGTTTTCCATTCACAGACACTAATCTGTATTTGTGTTTTTATATGTGTAAGGGTTTTGAGATTCATTTAAGGTTGGGAAGGCAGTTGATTGTTGAGTGTTCTTCCAATGTCGTCAAATTGCAAGGCTTTGGGTCGGCATTCGACCTGAAATTCCAAAAACAAAGTGCTGCTATCTGACAACCTTGGAATGAGAATCACTGATCAACTATCTGTGTTCCAGAATCGCCGTCCCTACCTTTTTAAATGCCGTACAGAAGCTCCAATTGTCACTCTTTATCATTTTTTTGCCTCTTTTTTGGTGCAGTCTAAGCAACTCTCGCTTCGCTTCACTTCACGTGGAAAAACAAACCTTGAAGCATTCGATTACCGATCTGGCCATTGATTACCACCAATGTTTAACACAAAGGAACACACAATCAGTTTAACCATTTAAAAACTAGTGTAAAAAACATTTAAATCACATTCTTAAGGCAGCAGGGGGAGCCTTTCTGCCAGAGATCACGCAGACAGGTACCTCAACTGCAAAAGCGCTGCCAATTTTTCGCCGGTCTCATGAGTCAGTCGTCTGTAAAGGTTCCCACTGACAGATTTGCTCTCAAATCCTTTCACCGTAGATTTGGATTTATTTACATTATCTACAAAACACAGTCATTAAAGAGCTAATGTGACACAAATATGGCACCTTTGTGAGAAAAAAAAACCCTTGCTAAATGCTGATTATGAAGGCGTCTGATGAGCTAAAATAAAACCTGAGCGACGAATGAATTCCACAGAGCTTTTCCCAGAACAGCTTTGGAAACGTTTCACATATTAAATAACCCGCAGCATTGTGCACGGTCCTGCTCCTACTGCTATGGTCCAAATGAGCCCTCTGGATCGAGACCTCTGTAGCCTGAGGTGGATGTTGCTGTCTCTTGCCAAATGTGAGTGGGATTAGTTTCTACAGTGGGCGGTGAAGTAGTCATCACTGGAGCAGGCTAATGATTTAAGGTCAAATTTTAGGTTAGGTGTCTGGTTCTGACCCAAATTCTCCCACTCTCTCTGCTTTAGAGCCGGTCATTAGTTGATCTGTTTTGCTGTTTATGTGGCAACTGATGGTACAGTAGCAACGTTTGACACGTGACGGTACATTTTTGTTGCAGGGATTGTGCCAATTCCGGTCACTAACTGTTAAAACCGATCACACGGACTTCCTGCTCATCAGCCTGGCAGATGTTTGGCGTAGATGATTACAAGTTACTGTGCTTAGACAGTGGTGCATCCGGTGAGACCATTCTGTTCATAAAATACACACAAAAGCCTAAACTCAGTGGACTCTGGTGAATCTTATAACCAGAAGCACGCAGCTAAAAACGATGTCAAAGAATGAATAAGACTCACTGCAACGCTCAATTAGCCATCAAAATGCATTACAGTGCAGAACTGTAGCTCCGTGCAGGGTCGGTGTACCTTAAGGCTCCTTTTGTTTCTTCCGGCCCACTGACTTGAAACAACTACAAGTTTACTTTACACCAGAAGGACTACAAAAATCTTGCGCTGGGAATGAGATGAAACAGCGACAGAAATCTACCATCTAAGTAGAAAACCGCTGAGCGAAAAAAGGATCCTTTCTTTGTAGTTCCTTAATTCTTCCGGCCTGTATTCACTTGTAGTTCTCTGGCCTTACATCTCCTCCTCTCACCCTCCCTCCATCACTCCGAAGCGTTCCTCTCCTGCAGCTCCAGTCTCCTCCGTGCCGCTGCTCATGAGCATGACATCCCTCCTCATTTTCTCAATGGCCCGCCGGTCCTCCTGAGGCTCTGTCAGTTTCTTCTGCCGGATCGCCGTCTCCCTCTCCGCGCTTCACCCCGCAAACTTTGAGTCTCTCTGTCCTCTGTATAATCTTATCTCCCACTGCTGTCCTCTGCTCAGCTCATCTATCTGTCACTTAACCACCAATCTGAGGGACCGATGAAGACATGGGAAGCTCGGAGGCATGCACACAAGAGAAAAAGGGTGAATTGTGTTAATAAACCCTCTTGGTTTCTTGTCGCTCAAACTGTGTAACTTCAGCACAGACCACTAAAAAACGCCCAGATAAGAAATCTTGTATTTCATCCTTTAGAGTGAAAAGCCTCGTCAAGATTCTTCATACGTAGATTTAATTCTAGCACAGAACGTGCTCAACTTTGTTACATATCTTCCTTGGTTGCTGTTAAAAGGCTGTGGACTGATTCTGATGCAAAGGTCTAGGAAAGGCTGTGATGGTTATATGCACTCCTGGGTGTCTTCCCTTTCTCCTGCCCCCTTACAGCGGCAACGGTGCACAACACTAGCCAACCTTACCTTAGAAATCAAGTGTGTCAATAATGGACCAAGTCCAAAGTCCAGCTTACGTAGTAGTGTGCATTGTCGTATTATTGTTTTAGCTGGCTCCTATTTCCCAACATTAGCTTGGTTGCTAGCGACCCTCCCAGAGCTGGACTAGCTGGTAAATTGGCTAGCTTGCCACTTGCAAGTTATTTCAGTAGCTAACAACCAACGCAAAATCCATGCAGTGTAACTAAATCACAGCTAGCGGGCTACCCTTAGCTGGCTTGCTAACACAACAACTAGCAAAATACTATTTGTGTGGATATACGGTAATTTGCTAGCTTGAAATCACTTTAAAAGCTAACATGATCCATGGTACTTGTGTATTATGTCAAACAGTGTTGATTTTAACCAACAGAAAGTCATGTGATGGCACAAAGCAAATGTGTATAGCTAACAGTTGCGTTCTACCAGCCAAAAGCGATGCAAGGCAGCGTAGGCCATCGAGCTAACTGTAAAGCTAACTTACAGCTAGCTGCAACTGGTTGCTTTGTAAAGTTAGCTGATACTCGCAAACAGCAAGCTAGATAGTATCAGTGAGCCAATTGTTTTTAAAAAAATATAGGAATTAAACATTGTTGTTTTAAATATGATTGTATAATATTTTTTCCAGCATTCAGTGTTTATTTCAGTATTGAGTCGGACGTATAGTATATCATGTCACTATTTTAGCCGATGCACAGGCTGATGCTCGCTAGATAACAAAACACAAGGATGACATCTATTTAGGCCTTTCTGACGCAAATGCCAAGTCTAAATTAAACATTCTTGGGTGCGAGTGGGAGTGCATGTACGAGGATGCTGACAGCACTTTACTTAGTGTTACAAGTGTAACCACCAAAACCTGCTCTGCTGGCGACAACAGGGCCTAATTGGAAATACAGAGTGGCCTAACACAGATAATATGTTGCTGATAATGCAATAAACTCCCACCTAATAATAATTGCATCACATTTTAACAGAAGCAACCCTGTCCCCTAGAAACTACGTCAATATACAACTAATTTGCACCAGCCAGAATGTTGTGAAGGAAAAGTAATGCCCCATGGATTCTCTATTAACATAATGAGGAAACGTTCAGAATCGGCACAGACAGCAGCCTGTTATTGAATCAAGGCTGAAATCTGACACTGACACCGGCATCATTAAACTAAGTGATTCAAAATGTATTACATATACATAGCATTACTAGAGCCGACATCGCCTTCAACTCTTTGCTATCCGGTTTAATCTCTTTGTCAGTGAAGGCCACACATTCATACTACTAAAGGATGTGTATTTTTGTGAGACAGGTGGGTCATTTTGGTTTCATTCTGTGTGCCTGAATGAAATCCTGTTGTTCCTGATCTTATTTTGTACGTATAAAACCAATATCACTTGTTTTCTACAGGAAATGAGACTTTATTGTGAGTTGTGATTTTCATCTATTTTCAAAGCTCTGCATTATTTCCCCAAATTATAAACAGATGTCAAATAACATAAGAGGCACCAGTCCTGTTTATTCTATCCTTGTAGTGAATCCGATACGCAAACTGAGGGTATCTGCTGACAACAAACCAGCGCTCGCGTTGTCCTTACTCTTAAATCCGATTCTTCTAAATTAGGACCATTTTTAAAGATATATTAATATTTACACGCTTCAATACTCAAAAAATGCATCAGTTTTCTCATACCGTCCAGGCCGCTCCCGTCTCTTTCAGGCCCTCCTCTGAAATACCCATGTCTGCTCTGATTGGTCAGCTCACACATGCCTGATATAGCACTGCTAACCATATATATAAACATCAATTATGCAAATGTGTGACACGTTAGTGTGATGTCCCGAATTAAAGGCGGGACCACTGACAAGGCGTTTCAGGCACTTCAGGAACAGTGTTTTGTGTGGGAGAGAAGAGCACCCATTGCCGTGGACTTTGGGCTTTTCTGATTTTCGAGACCTTTTACATGCACAAGAAGATATATATCACCAGGGCTGTAGCTACCACTGAGGACACTGAGGTCATGTCCTCATGTCTTAAGTGACTATTGGTCCTGTCATCATGCAGAGAAATGCATAGATCTATAGTCTTCGAGATGCACTTGATGGATGGATGGGTTGGGGCGGGCATGACCCCAGTATTTCTAAATCCTGCCAATGGCCTTGTAACACACTGAAAGAACAGGGGAAAAAGAACAAGCATAATAGGTCTTCTTTAAGTAAGGTAAGATGAGGCCAGAGGTGGCACTAGATGTTGAGTTAGCAGCTTCTAAATATAATGGCATCATTATTGTCGTTATATATGATGCAGGTATTGGCCCTGATAGCGATCCACGGAGTCAAAGCATCCCTGAGCACAGACAACACTGTATGTTGCTGGCTTACTTGCTGCTTCTTTTTTCAGACACACTGAGGCATCATACAGCCGACACAGCTGATAACTGGAGGTGAAACTACAAACAGGAAAAAAAAAAAAAAACACAGTTTCATTCTGTCTTATTCAACTCTTTGAACCAGAAACCCATTTAATGCCACCACACTGCAACGGTTTTTAAAGGGATTCTTAGGACAGTTTCCATTAATCTTCCCCACACACCGCACAGCTGTCACAAACAAAAAGCCACCTCGCAAACCAATTACATGTCGGCGGCGGGGACGAAAACACACACCGGGCGCGGCGACTCGATTAGATGGATGACAAAATGAAACAACAGAAAGGAAACAAATTGCACAGTGTCAGCCGCGGCGTCACAAAAACACCCAAAGGGACGCTCGGTGGTGCCACCTCACGCAGCTCCGCTCGCCCTCCCAAGCTCAGCTCCTCCCCTCGCCGGTACTTCTCACAGCTGCTCGTCTGAGTGATGAGACGAGCGAGCCGTTCACCGGAAAAGACAAACACATTTGTTTGCGAGGCATTATGATCCAGCTCCATTTTTTTAACAGTTTCAGTGAGTGAAGTGATGAAAGGGTGGCCGCACCGGTTTACAACTTCAATCATGTCCCTAATATTAAAAGGTAGAGGCCTATAGGCAGGCTATTACCCACAAGTCCATTGTGCTGCTTACACATTGTGGTAACTTGTGTCCAAAGTGCAAACACTGAAAAAAAAAACCCCAAACATTTCTAATATCTAAAAAGTCTTGGACGCGGAGTGAAAACCAGCGGCTCGTTCAGACAATTTGCATTTTAATACCCGAGTGAATGATCTGCACAGCGAGAGCGCCAGCATAGATTCACGCTCATAAAGATTTTATTAGAAAGCTATGCATTATCTTGTCTTATTATCGTCTGCAGTCGAGTGAATGGCCCATTTTTATGGCCCCTTTTAGCCCGCCGCTCTGACATTACATCAGTTACCTTGTCATCTCCGTGCACTCCTCCGTCGCCAAGACTGATCATTTTCTCCCCTCTTTCGGTTTAATTCTGTATTCTTCTCCCTTTTACGTTTAAACCCAAACACACACACGCACACACACTTACACCTCTCTCTATCAATTTTGTGCTCCAGATGTGATAGCCGGAGTGGTGGACGGGCTGCAAATTATTCATGATGTAATTAGCCAGCAGGGAAATCATATTAGAGAATCTTAACTTAGACCTCAGGGAAACTTTAAGCACTTCATCAAATAATGGGCCAGGCATCCAAATAATGTCCCTGACCCATTTCTGCTCTCCCATGGGCGAGGCTGCCTCAACCGCTGCTGCGAAAAAACGAGGAGAACTTCATGTTTGATCCTTCCTTCAGGCAGCCAGGTTCACTTAAACCAACATATAAATATGGTTTAATGAGAGCAGCTGTACTTGACTGTAATCGACGATGACTGTGAGAGGGGAACGCATACGTTCTACCTTTTGGTGTGTTCATTACCCCGTTCTACAAAGTACACAATAACAGCGAGAGCAAATGTATTTAATTAAAATACAAATTTGTACATAGTATTTGTGATTAAAAAAAAAAGACATTGGAAACAAAACTACACGGTCACATGTTTGTACAGACTATTCTGATATATAAATGTAATGTCTTTTCTCTCTTTTAGTGAGTGTGAATAACTTGCATACATCGCCTGTTCTTTACAGCCACAGTACATTTGTTTTTATTTTATTTTTCCGCTCTTCCTTTCCGTATTAGTTTATCATTGCTTTTGGTATTTTTTGTGTTCCGTGTTGTATGGAGAGAACAGTGTTAAAAAAAAACATTTCATTATTAGTTATTAATGGATAGGTGATCAATTGAAGACATTGCTTAAAATCTGCATCCCTGAGCTCTTATTGTGAAACACTACATTAAATTTCAGTACTGACAGTACCTTTCCTCTAGTTTCACTCAGTTGTATTTCATTTATTATTTCGATGTTAAACTTTAGAAGAAGACAAGTTGAACTGTTGTGAGAAATGAAAACACAGCATGTTGCAGTTGCCCTGATGGACTGTAGTGCTGCTACATTCTCATTTATTGGCTCTCATTATGTTGCTGATTCCCTTGTGACATCTTTTGGTGAAATTCAGTATCATCTGTCTGGTCCGGTCTTAGATTTTTTATCAGATAGTTTAAAATCAGCCTAACCCTTGCGACTGGCACAGAATCAGATATGTCTGACACTGATGGAGTGTAAAAAACTGAAAAGATGCAACTTCTTGGGGTAAGAATGTATGCAGACTTTTCTCCATTTTCTCAGGGTTTCCTCCTCCCAGAACTTTAGTCTCTGTCTCACATCAGTAATGTGATGCTAACATTAGCAATGAGGAATTCAGAGTTTTGAAAAAGTGGCTTTTCTGACAACCTGTCATTGAGCTTCGAGATTTGAGAGTCCCACTCCTCGCCGCTACTCTTCAGGCTACACCCATTTCATGTTTATCCTGTAATCCACATCGATTCCCCAGACCGGTTGGTTCAACGCTGCTCCGAGCCACTTCCCAGGCCCACACCAAAATACATGAATCAAGGAAGTGCACGTTGGAGACACATTCTTGCTCAGTCATTAGATTTTTAAATGCCTCAGAAGAAACACTGAAAAACAAAATGCAGTTATATAAAGTAATTAAGGTATTCGAGCATTTCCCTTGACTAACCCCTGCAATGGTGGCGCGTTGTTAGTTACATGCTAGGAGGAGCACAGGAACCAGCCGATTGGATGACGGTAATTAGGTGAATAATGACTGAGGGGAGTTGGGGAATTGAAACAGGATACAGCTCACTGTTTTCAGTTTATTGCAAAGTAAAGTGAATCCCGGCGTCGATCCGCGTGTGGAAAGGAGGAAGAAGGTGTGTTGTTGGAGGAGATTTAGCGCAAAAACACCAGACACCTGTTCCAGATCCACCCCTCCCCTCTTCCTCCAATCTCCTTCCAACAACAGCCCTTTCTGCCTGAGATCATCTTGACCTCCGTGAAGGCCGACTGCGTTGTGCTCGAGTGTGTGCATAGATCCGAACTGGATAGCGCTCGCACATCTGGTGAGAAATAAAAAAGTCCCTGGGATGGCTCTTGGCAGTTAAATGACTGTTCATTTTTTTTTTATCCGCCGTCCTATCAGTCTGAACGGTCTCGCTATTAAATAGTACACTTCATATTTTATTGCCACCTGTTCCCTCCTGCTTTTTGCCGCATCACTCAGCATCTCCTCAACAAGCAGCTCCGATACTTTGGGAGGCCTTTTGGACACATTGATGGGAAATCACTTCAGTTCTCGCCAGTTGCTTTCGGACCCCTTTTAAAAATAATGAAATAAAAAGGTATATTCCTCTTCCTTTGTTTACCCGGTGCCGATGGCTGCCTTTATTTCACTCATAAATCTCGTTGTCAGCCTTTGACTGGTAGATTGAGCAGACAAAATGGGCTGCTACTCTCAGCCTAGAAGGAGTTTGTTCCACGACATTACACCGCTGTTTGCAGGATGCCTCCATCCTGAGAGAAGTGGTCCTGCTTCAGCAGGGAGACAGGAAGAAGGGAAATACATCCAGGGATGCAAGGCCTCACTCTGCACGGTCGCAGGACATCAGTCGTAATTGAATCCGTCCTTGGCTCTGTGGCGACTCCGTCTTCTTGCAGTTTCACACTTTTATCAAAAACAACCAGGTCCTTAACATTATTTAACCTCCAGGAACTATTATTTGGTCATTATTAGATAGAAGCATACTCTACGGGACCCTTCTAAGCGTTCTGTCTTTGCTACCCACCTTTCCATCATGTCAAACTGTGACAGCTCTGGGGATTGAGGCGCACCTCGGGACAGAATGGGCTATTAAATGAGCGCCAGCTGGCGTTCCGGTGGCGATGTTACAAACTGCCCCGCGATGTTCGACTGCGCCCTGTCTTGCATGGTTGCCTTGAAAGCCAATTCTTCTGAAACACATTTCTGTAATGGTAGGCATCTGGATATATGAGCATCTCCTGACGACCCTCCTGCGACAATTGCAGACAGATGGAGCGGCGGAGAGAAGGATGGATGGAAAAGGAGGGGAAGAGCCTGGTAATAAAGGCCCGATGGAGACTAAATCAGAGAAAAATGAGAAAGAGCGTGCGGATGAAGGAATGCAATGTAGGAGATATGAGCAATAGAGGCAAAGCGAAACAAGGAACGGGGAGAAGTGTTTTGCTTTCGCACTAAATGATCCATCTGCCGAGGTGTGTTGTGGCTGCGGGCAAGGGGTTTGTTTTGCCCTTGGGATGTCTCCATCCTCAAAGTGTAAGCTCACAGCTGGCTCCACGTTCAGCCGGTGGGCGCTTCAAATTTTGGTGCTGCAAAAAATGTGTGTTTTTAAACCCCTGACATGTTTAAGATGATGCTGGTGAGGACATGAATGATACTTCTCCCTTCACGAAAAAAAAACATCTCAAAAGGTGCCTTTGAAAAATTCGAGCTCCTGCAGCAAAACTGGATGAAAGAAAACAATGGAGCTGCCAAGTTCTACTGAAAGAGGCTACAGCCACGCTAGCAGTTCTCTGAGGCTGTACTTGAAGGAAGTGCTCAGTGCTATTAGCATGCTAATGCATTTAGCAGGAATGATGTTTAGCTTGTAAACCTGCATAGTTTAGCATTCTAGCAAGCCAACGTCTGCAAGGTAAAGTCATTGGTTATCTCGGTATTTAGTTAAAAAAAAGAAAGTTTGGGACAAATGTAATTTTTATCTGATGAGATAGAAGACCACAATTACAGTAATGGGAGTGTGGACTTTGTGTACAGCGATGAGACAATTGAGGGAATCACAAAATTCATTGGCATTTTTCATCTTGAAATATCTTGAATTATCCACTAGGTGTTGAGACATTTGAGATTTCTAATATGAGGAGATAACTTCAGTCATTTGGATTCGTCCCCTGTGCCTGAATCGCTAAAACAATCCCTTTAATATTGAGATGTTTTAGTCTAAACCCACAGAGGCACAGCCTGTCCAGGCCGTCCGCCTGTAGCGTGCTTAAAATTGTACGACTGCACCTGCTTCTGCAATTAAATTCTAGTTAGTTGACAATTTTGGACAGCAAAATTACACTGTGCAATCTTTTTAATAAGATGAGCCGTGAAATTACCAAATGGTTGCTAGCAAAGAAAAAAAATCCAATGCAACAAATCCACCATTTTTTCTCATGGGAGAAGCTGCACAGTATGAAAACATGTCCAGTGGGCTCACGCTACATTAGCCTCTCTCTCTCCCTGCATCTTCTTTTAATTTGTCCTCCTGTCACCTCATCACGGCTTATTAATGACAGAGGACTGTCAGCACCTGGTCATTTCAGGCCATTACTCTGGGTGAAGGTCATTCATTAAGGTATCTTGGTGAGCGGCTCAACAGAACATGGCCTCCGTTCCTCAACTTTGCCTCTTCAGCTTTTCTTTGCTAGATCTTTTATGAGTGACAAAAGCGAAAGCAGGGGTTTCGTGGAAAGAGCACTTCCTCTTACCACTGAAATGCATCCAAAGTAAAGAGAAGCAAAACAGTCTCTCAGCAGCTCCCCCCTCTCTCTCCCCTGTGGACGTCTGAAATGTGGCCTCTTTCCCTGCTTTGATATGGACTCGGAGTACGGGGGAGGCCCCTCAGGTAACCAGAGCTGGCTCTTTGGGCTGCAGGGCCAGGCTTTCAGAGAGAGACAGATGTGTCATTGAAGACAGCCAACCATGACCTACAGGCATGCACGACAGGCAGGGAGGGTCTGACAAACAGCTACCAGATCTCTGCATGAGAACACATACACACACACACACACACACACACACACACACACACACACACACACAGACACACAGACACACAGACACACACACTACACACACACACACACACAGCCACCTGTTTTTATGCTCTTATAATAATCTTGTTGAGAGAAGTTCACTTTTCAGCCTGGGAACTCTGAGAGGGAATTTCTTTCTCTCTTTTCATTCGCTGATTTCAATCTTCACCCTCTGGAAGGAAGCATGTGGTGTTTTTATATGAAAAGAAAAAAGAAAAAAAAAATCAGGTTAAATGTGTTAGAGGCCTCGAAAATGTTTTTTCTCAATCAGCTTCCCACTATGAGCGATGGGGCTCTACTGGATTACAACAGCTTCGAAAGCGTTGACGTAGTTACAACTGATTCACATGAGAAACATGTTTTTGTCTCCGCACTGGTTCGAAGTGGGTGGAAAAAAAAAGGGGCGCCACACACATTGTAAATTAACAACATGGGATCGGATAGATTGCTGGTTGCTTGCGTGTTTCCGGGTCACTGTCAATCACATCTGAGCAAACCACACACACACAGTCATCAAAGTCAGTTTAGGTCAACCTCTGCATGAGTGCATAAAATTGTAGAAAGCCTTTCTAAAATGTTCCCACTTGCTAATAAACTTGTAACACCAGAGATTCTGATTACACCACATCTTCTACAAGATGCTCACTTTCTGTATTGTGCCGTGTTAATTTACTGCTAACGCAAACAGAACATTTCCTACTGCTGCAGCGTCACACTAAAGGAAATTACCCTGTAAAACACAAGTTGACTTCTTTTTTAAAGTAGGAAAGTCAGAGGAAATGCAATGTGCTATATGAATTTAGGACACGTTGACCAGCACCATTAGCTGGCATTATAGGCTACCTACTGGGATGACAAACTTGAATTTCCACCCAAACTGTCAACTGTTGCACTGTGGGTAATGTCGCTGCCAGGTTTTGACAAGGACGAGGATTGTGTGAATTAAAGCTTTTCCGCACTGATTTTGATATTTTGTCAATTGTGAATCGGACAGCGTTGGAGTTACCGTTTGATTCAATGTTTGTTGTGACTGTTGTTTATTTCGTCGTCAGTATTCCATGTGACCAAGAAAAAGTTACTGCTAGCCACTGATAGATAAAACATGGATTCATGCTGTCACAGGGGCCGAGAAGATGAAGTGTACCAAATGTTGAAAACTAAATTTAATTGAGAAGGAATATGGACGCAGATGTTGTCTGCATTGACTACTATCATGAAATATGCTGACAAATTGAAAATACAATCTTTATTCCTTTACTGCTAAAACATTTAAAAGGACACAATTATTTCTTGTGTTTCCTTGTAAATGATCAGTAAACCTGATAGCTGTAGTTCCTGTCTCCTCCGGTGATGTAGAAATCAATACCACTTCCAGTTCATGTGGATAGTAGCTTAATGGTAGCTTGCCAAGCCAACAGCGTTCCTAGCCAAACAAAAAGCGGAGAACACTGCTCCTGATGCAAACAAATTGGGACAGAAGAAAATTATAGTTTCTGTTTAAACTTAACTTCAGTGCATATTTATAGAGGGTGATAACAGCAACAAACTGTATAAATTATACGACTGAAACTCCTGAACCGGGATGGAACTCAAACTTGTAATTTGTTATGGAAGGAAATGTGATAATAATGTTACCATATTTTCTCCACTACCCAACAGCTATATGGGCCTGTGTGAGAGTAATGATCCTGCACTCCTGATGCACGAGCTATTAGATTTGCAAGACAGTTTGGCACACTGACTTGTATGTTGAGGGCTGATTCGATAACTGGGGCTTTACACATTATACTTAAATGGGGTCATTTGCCAGCCTGTGTCTCCTCTCCCACTGTGTGTCCGCGACAGAGATCAATAGGACTCATTCTATTCCATCGACTTTCAATCACGTTTCTCTGAGTTTCCCTGTTCCCCACCAGCCGCCAACCACTGACTCATTACAGAGCCGGGTAAAGGTAACCAGGCCTTTGCAGCCAATGCATTATGGGCCGAATGCCCGCGGGCAAAACAATCTCATCCTGTTCGTGGTGCTGTAATGACAGGTCACTGATGTTTATGCAGTAAATTTGCCCGCATTGTTCTCCGCAGTAACTTTTCATGTCAGACAATATTGACTCACTGAAGTCATTCGAAGCGGACTGAATCTCTCATTAGGTCAGACTCCGTGGCAACTGATGACGTTTATAAAACAACCATGTACACGTATATTAGTTATAATTGGTCAAAATCCAATACAATGGCTCCCTGAAGATATTTAAATGTTATTTATGGTGAGCAAGAGTCAAATGATCTAACTGCTGGGACAGTAATGTATAACATCATCAGCTCTCTGACTGTTATTTCAATATTGACTGTACAAGGCGAGATTTATAACATTTATAAAAAGGTCTTTTAGGGAATTATACATCAAAAAAGGTGCTGTGATAGGTAACTGTGATATTGTAGATTCAACCCATAGTAGGTGCACTACATAGCTTAAATACACTACATAGCTTAAAGCTGCAATATGTAAGAATGAGTGTTTAAAAGATTTAAAATGTACTAAAATTATCAATAGAACGTGAGGAAATAACAGTTTTGGCATCATGTGAAAAACATGTGTTGAGTTGCAGCGATACCTATTGATGCTAGCATGCTAACCAGCTAGCCCCTAGCTACTTTGTGCCTCAAGAGATAACAGTCCAATAGCAGCCCAAATACTGTAACACCAACACTTCATCAATGCTCTAGGCTCCCTGTCTGGGCAGTGCTACCTAATTGCGTGCTGCAGGGTTAACTGAGCTTACTAGCTAACAGCTGCTACAATTAGCAGAGGAAGACAAAGCAGCCATGTTTGTAGTATGAATTTGGCAGGTGGCCAGTTCTTACTTACAACAGCTTTATTAGAAAAACACTGAAGAATCTTTTAAAACAGCAGCAAACAGTGACTCTTTCATGCGCTCTAATAAATCACCATGTTGTCCATTGCAGGTTGGATGTTTTTTTTGTTTTCCTAAGCAGGTGGTGTGTTCTACGCAATAAAAAAAAAGCGTTTGATCCCTGTGCTCAGTTGTCCACGCACCTTTCCCCGCCATCACACCCGTGACTCCAACTAACTCACATCACTTCCTGTACAGTAAGTAGAACTCGGATCACGGTGCAAGCCTGCTGTCCGGAGCCA
Source organism: Diplodus sargus (assembly GCA_903131615.1). Classification (NCBI taxonomy): domain Eukaryota; kingdom Metazoa; phylum Chordata; class Actinopteri; order Spariformes; family Sparidae; genus Diplodus; species Diplodus sargus. The sequence continues at coordinate 1,187,961 of CAEMYA010000212.1, forward strand.
GAGTTAACAACACCCACCCCATCTGTTCCATTAGTTCAGCAAAAAAAAAAAAA
>CAEMYA010000212.1:1198239-1213886 GCA_903131615.1 Diplodus sargus
AATCATGACAGCACGCTCCGCTTCGACACATTTATGTAAGCCTGGATGTAAAACCCACCGGGCGCGATCAAGCTTGCAATGCAACGTAACATAAAGGTTACGAAGCAAACCAACCTCTTCTTTCCCTTTATCTTGTAGTTGATCGACGTTTCGGGAAAATGAGCGCTGAAACCATTTTAAATGTTCAGAACTGATATGTAATCAATTCAGTATTTCAGATGATACCAATTGCAAAACACAAATTGAAACTCCCGACAGCTCCCCTGCATCAGCGCCCAGCTGACTGAGACCCTCCGTAACCTCACATCCTGTTCTTTCCCCCTCTTTGATCAGACACTGACGGATCTGCGCTGCGCCCTTATTTTGTTAACAGTAATTGAAGAGGCATGATGTAAGTAAGACGCAGCTGTACTCCAGTTGTAATACAAATGCAAATGAGACTAACTGGAGGTACGGGGCGCACCTCTCGCTCCTGGCATTAAGATGTCTCCGCTTGTTCTTTTCTCCAAACCGCCGATGGATACAGGCTTGACACGTGGGATTTTTATTTTTTATTTTAGAAACGCAAAGCTAGTTCGGTCAGCCAAAGTTCACGTACTGTCACAGGTCACATGTATCGGTGTGTGGTTCCCCTTCTACTCTCAGGTAATGAGCTCTCAGATCAGGTTTCCATGCAGCTTTACTTAGTTTATGTTGAGCAGTTTTGAGGGAAGGCTTCACTTTCCACATTTTTTTTTCTCTCCAACTCATTAAATCCTCCCTTAGACTGCAGGCTTTTGTTAATTTTTTTTTCTGCACAAATTGCACGCTGTAGCCCGTGAACAACATGGAAAAACAGACAATTTAAAAAAAAAAAAAGCCTCTTCCAAACCGCCCCGTCCCTCTCCTCCCGCATTCTCAATCTTCTCTTCACCTTCAGCTTTCTAATAACGGTCTTAAGTTGACATTCAGTTTTTCCCGGGGCCAAACACTTGCCGGTGCTGTCTGCTTTCTAATTGTAATAATAATTGTGGTTCCGCCTAATCTCAGCCGGGGCTGTGACCCCGGCCCGCTGTGAACGGATTTGAGATAATGAAATAATTGCCCCAAATGCTTTTTTTTTTCTCTCCCAAACAGCCGCTGAAACCCGAAACCCCCTCCGACAAAACGGCATCAACATTCACTCGGTCCCTATCAGCGGCATTTTCCACTTTAATTGAAATTTAGATTGTTGTTGACCCCCTGGGTGAGGTTTGGCGGACCAAGCCGAGGACAGGGAGGGTAGCGCGCAGCTCTAATGGGGTGGGTCGGCCCCGGAGAATGCCATCTATCTATCATTGTGTGCGCACGCGTGTGTTTGTGCCTGAGTGTGTGTGTGTGTGTGTGTGTCCACGGTTTCATAAAAAGGAGGAAATGCGGATGATATATCATCCCTATCGCTGTAACCATTTCTGCATATGTATGTGTTTGTGATGATTTGTACCACACTTCACACACACACACACACACACACACACACACACAAAGGACATGTATACCATTGGTTTCTGTAGCCGGCTGGATGCATCATTTATCACGCAGGAGGCCGGTCCAGGCTCTGAGGCTTATAAATCTGAAGATCATTTTTGACTCATTTGTGATTGTCGCTGCCTCCGCGGTCTTTGCATATATGTGCTTTTTTCCCCCTCTTGGTCAACAGGACATGACGGGTATCAGCGGTTTATCTACGTTCGAGCACCACTGGCTATCCTGCTATTACACGATTACCCAATCTGCCTCCGTTTCATTTTAAACCGCTCGCTGTATCTGCCTCGCTACCTAATTAGAGTGGGAAAACGCCTGCTGCGATAAACGTATACAATTACTCACAACTCACCATATGTCTGTTTAAGCAGCCAGTTCAAGCGGCTTAAGGATTTCAAGTAATTTATCAGCGCAGAAATGTAGGTTAAAGCTCTCATTGTTGGAGCACGCCGCATCATTTAAGGAGCGCTGCGGGACGGAAAACAGACGTTACGTACGGCTGTATGTTCATCAGCTGTTTGCCACTTTAGATAACAACCTGAACATTTAAATTGTAGGAGTTAAATAATGGCTTCAGTGGTTCATAAACAGAGACTTTGCAGGGTTATATAACGTTCTGTTTTCAGGCATTAAAGACTTTTAGTTGATTATACTGTGGCAATTTATGCACACAGATTCAACTTAATCTTGTTAAGATAAGATAAGATTAGTTTATTTAAGTTTAAGTTTATTAAACCCCCTGAAGAAATTGGTGTGCTGGAGACTGCTACAAAAATGTACAACAGCCAGTTGGTTCCCTGGGTCAGGGCCCAGCTTAACACAATGAAGAGTATTAAATATAAGTAAAATACACCAAAAATAATGCATTATTATTTATTTTTATTTATTTAAGGAGATGCAGAGATTGCATGATACAATGACACTGAAGTTAATACAAAAGTCAATTAAAACTAAAGAAGCCGTATTGGCAATAACACCGAAATTAATATTGGCAGCAATATTGAAGGTATATAAATAATATATTGCCATTAAAAATGACAACAGTGACATTTTCATATTAAACCAGTGCTCCACCAATTTAGCAGAACACCGCCATAACTGAACCAAATGTTATTGGACTGAATGGATCAAATTATGATAGCGAAACAAGATATTTTAGGGGCGTGGTGACAAACATGTGTCCACCGTTACATTGGTGCATGTCCAGGGGGTTTGGTTAAGCTAGCACAAGCTACTAGTCAGTGCCTTGAGCCTCTAGCCTGGTATCTTCAGAATAAATAACATCGTCACCAGAGCAGCAAGGATTGGTCGATTGATAGAAAATGAAATGTGAACTATTTTGATGATTGATTAACTGTTTCAAACATTTATATTTCAAGTAAAAATGTCAAAAAATGTGCTGGTTCTAGCTTCTTTGTGAGGATTTGGTGCTTTTATTTGTCATTTCTGACAGTAAATGAAGAGTCTTTGGGTTTTGGACTGCTGGTTGACAAAATAAGCAATTTGAAGACGTAACTTTAGGCCCTGGGAAATTGTGACAAGCATTTTTCGTAATGATTTTGACAGTTTTAGAAATAAAATAAAAAAGTAATGACATATCCTGGAAACCTAAAAAAAAAAAAAAGCTTGGTTTTTCACAATCTAATTGCTGGCACCACTTTTCCACCACAACTAGTCAAATATGGAGGAGCTCCTTCTCATCACGCCGTCCCTTTCCTGTACAACACTGCGTCACTACTGGGAAACACCGTGTTTACATCAGAGTCGGTTACGCTGCAGGCGGATCGGATGTCACGGAGTGGAATCGCTGAAAATCACGAGGCCAGTGAGAGGATTCCTCAGAACCGGGCCCATTACTGAGCGACCTGTGTAATATGGAAACTACTCCGATGGCTGGGCGCGGATCAATACTTCCAGAGCAACGAGGAAACGAGATGTTCTTGCTCTCCCGCGTGCTCGCGGATGCACAGCACTCAGATCCATTGTACCAGAGTTGTAGTCATAAAAGCCACGATACAGCAGCATGAATAATATTCGTTATGGGTCCACTTCGGGGCCGCAGTGACCACAACCTCAGGAATCAGTGCGTCTGAATTATTCAGACCGTGGAGGGATGGGACTGTGGGAGTGCACATGCGGCGCAGGGGTAAGAGGTATACAGATGACGGTATAATTGCAGCAGGTAAATTTTGTTGTCTACATCTTTATTATCTGACCAGCGAAACAGGTCGTGTGTTATTTATGGCTGCAGGGGAGCACTCATACTTAAAGTCAGGGCACGACCGGAGTAATTAAAGTGAACCAGAAGGGAGAAATAAACTTTATGTGTTTACTTAAGACTGGTGATGTTCGATCACTGCGCGCGAGTGATGAATATGTTTAATATTTGCCTGCAGTCGAGTCCTCCGCTGCAGCGCCTCTGCAAAGTGTTCCAAACGAAAGGACAGAGAGGGAGCGTCGCTCTCCAACCCCACAAAACGGTCTTCATCCGACGGGTTCCGAGCCGAACGGCAGTCAGATGCCGGTTCTTACCACTTTTCATCGCACTAATTAAACTGACTGGGGAACAAAAGCCAGCTCAGCCCATCCAGCTCCCCTTAATTGCTTTCGACGCAACGCGCAGATCGTCGGCCGATAAGATCCAAAGTCGCCGTTAGAATTATTGCATTTTTTAATTAGCCTCTTTTATGGAAGTCATTTTCACAAAGGCAATAAGAGAGAGATGTTTTTTTTTTGTGACCATTGAGAGTATTCAAGTGAAGGAACGACCTGATTCAGATAGAGGCAACTTCCTTATGACAGTGCTCAACGATATTGCTGTGTGACAGGAAGTGGAGAGGCTAAAGCAAATACAAAAACCGCTTCTGGGTTTGTAACAGTTTGTCTGACGGGACGCCGGCAGCTTTGGTGACACCAGGAAGTAATGGATACGTTGATACATGCTATATAGCAGCAGGGAAGACATTTTTTTTTTTTATACTTAAACATTTTGCTCTATAAGGTAATATTCTCAGATGAACACAACTTTAATCTGTTTGGAAGCATGATCGCAATCGCCAGAAGTATAAAGCTAACGGTAAGAAATCTCAGTTGCGTGAATAGAAAAGGGGGCACTGTTTTCACTCCTTTGCTCCGGCTCACTGTGTCCTCAGTCTGCTGAAACACAACATGAGACACAGCTGGAAAGTAAGATAAACGACCTGCAGCCTTTTTGCTTTAAAAAAAATGTTGACAGCATCAATGAATAAATGATTGAATTTGAAAGAGCCTGATGGCCGTGCGTGTGTGTGAACAACAGAATAAGGGTGTGCGCTCTGCCGAGTTGTTAGCGCATTGAGTCCAGCGGTGAGAGCGGCCTCTCTGCTGCGCTGTTTGCTCCCAGGGGGGTGCGTCGAGCAGAAGCAGAGTTTTTGAGGTGAAACACACTGAGCAGAGTTGTTTCATTCGCCGCAGAGTTCGTGTGTAACAAACGTGTTGAGGGCTGCGGCATGTTTGTTAGCTCGTTAGCGGACGTCAGCTGGTTTTGTTTGTTGCTGCTGACCCCTGCTCCGCTCCGCTAACGTTACGTAAAAGTCTTGTCAAGGCGTAATGGTCTTGTGTCCTGCTTAATGTTCGCCTTGAAAAGGTGATTACCATTAAATAACATAAAGACTTGCAACCGCTGCCTTATTCAAAGATGAGCTGTCGTCGCTGCTTTTTTTTCGTTCTGTCAACAGCACATTAAAAAATGTATTTTTAGTCACTGCGAATCAAGGAAACAAGATTCGTATTGAGTTTTTTTTTTACTCTAATTACTCTAATTTTCATCCTAAACTACACGGTACACACTTTACTCTAAACTGATCAATCTGAAGGGTGTAAACTTGATTGCAACCGCCTTCTAAAAGACACGTTAACGCCCATGTGGGGGGATCTACTGACACATTTTATGTCGGAACAAGACGTGAAAATCTCCTGCGCTTGTGTTAACCACAGGCCTTATTCTAGGTGTCTAATTGAAAACCAATTTGGAAAAAAATGACTGACTGAGAGGCGAAGGGGGGAGCAGAAATGCAGATGCTAGCACGTCAAGTCATTGAAGTCGTGTTGAAGGCTGTTGGGGCTTTGGGTTCGCTCCTTTCACATCATTAACTTTGCACTGGATTTGTTCTCTTCATGTCACGACCCTGACCCGGATTCCATTTACAAAATCATTCCATAAACCATTGGTTGTTAGTTAAAGCCAACCCTGAGTTTACTCGCTGCGGTCCGCTCTCTGCTAAGACCTGCCGCTGCGACACCATCCAAACACGACAATCATCGCAGCCGTTTAGAACTTTGTTTGAGTACACTGTTTGTAATCCACTTTCTCGACACCACCGAGGCCTTAATTCCCGAGCAAACGGGGAACGAGCAAATGAGACAGTTGAATAATCATCGCATAAACATGGGAGGTCAGAGAGCCTGTGTGCGGTGGGATTAGGGGAGAGATTTAATCAGATCAGAATGGGAGACGCCTTCGGTTATCAAACAGAAAGTGCTTTAGCTCGCCGTCCGCGCCGAACTAACGCGGCCGAGCGCCCCCCCCGCTGAGAAATGCAACTTACTTATTGATAAACGCACGGCTCGGAGTTAAAAATGTAACCGCGGCGAGCGTTTCAGATTGAGTGCAAATTTATGTTTCATATTTGGAGTAAGCCTTGCCCGAGAATTTTAATCCAAACGTTTCAGCCGGCGTTCCTGAGAGGTTCGGAAATGAGATTCTGCTGTCGTGTATAATCCACTTCTATAATGACTTTCCTGTAAAAGGGATAGATAGTCTGAGCCCAGGGGGGGTTTGCTAAGTAACTCTGTCAGAGAGCCACAGCTACTCACCACTAACACAGCCTCTTACTATAAATACACACCGGCTGCTGAGCAGCACACATCCACAGCTCCGGCTGATACAGTAAGAAGACGTTCTCTCTGTGTCCTCACTGTACAGGTGACAGCTCGGAGGTGCGGCAGGTCTCGAGCCGACGCTCAGAGAAACACTTCAACGTTTCCCCCCGCAAGGCGCCATCTGTGGCACACTGCCACGCTTTTATCACGCCCGCCGCCGAACAATTAATAATGAAAATGTCATTATGGAGTCTTCATCGTTTCATGAAGCCGTTGCCAAGCGGCTGCCCGAGCTGAGAGTTTGATAAGGCAGAGGGGTTAATTCTTTAAGCCGTCATGATATCGGAGGTAACGCTGCGCCCAGTCTCTGCTAACAAGATGCATTAAGGAGCTCCCTGTTAAACTGCACTCGTGTTCCATATGTAGCCTGTCCACAGCTAATGTACAGCAGCTGGGCCATTATGCACAGCTCCTTCTGCAGGCCGCCACGCACAGATCAGTGTCTGCTGTACAGGTGTGAGTAACAGACCCGCTGCAGTGTGACTGGATGTGACTTGAACTTCAAAAACCAGAAAGTTGCTTCATTAATTCAGGATCTATTATGTGGTTACAGCAGGCAACAACAATTAATAAACAAAGTCAAGTCAATCAATTTGAGTCATTTTGTTCTTTTTTTAATCTGTTCTTTTCTTTTTTAAAGGGTAACTTCACCAATTTTAGAGGCGAGGTACAAGCAGAGGTGTAAGAAGTTCTCAGTTCTTAACTTAAGTAAAAGTGGCAACATGACGGTGTCTCAGTAAAAGTAATGCATTTAAACGTCAACTTCATTTTCACTTAAACACAAAAGTATTAGCATTAAAATACACTTAAGGTACCAAAAGTAAAAGTAATCATTACGCAGAGTGGCACATGTGAAGTAATAATCATGGATTCATTGATGAGTTCATCATTGTGATGCTGACGCAGGTAATCATTTGTTGATGACTGTATTATGTTGGGTTAGTAAATCAAATTTGCAAAGTAACTCGTAACTACAGATGTCAATTAAATGTAGTAGAGTCAAATAGTAGAGTAGTGTTGCCACTCAAAGAGCTCAGTACTGGTGTAAAGTAAAACTTCCTTTTCTGCTCCAAATGATGAAAGTGGATTCTTGGTTCCAGTTACAACAATCTGTCAATCGTCTTGGTTTTCCCGTTTTCACGCCGCCTGCAGCCGTCCAACTGTTCGTTCATGTTGCTGTTGGTGGGTCATGTGATCTGCTGTGTGTAAGCTGACCTGATGTACATTCTATGGTCTATGTAGCTTACATATATATATACAGCCTAAAGGCCAATGTGTGTGTGTGTGTGTGGCCCAGCGAGTGAAGCCAAACCTGAATGCACACACATACACACGCAGCAACACACCAGGACGCCCATGAGTCATACTGAAAGCACAGACAGAACACAGATACACTCACACACATGCCACACACACACACACACACACACACACACACACACGCACACACAGAAACATACTTCAGGATTTTCAGGCCACTGACCATACATCCTGTAAGTAGAACAGCGTGCGGCTATACCCTTCATTGCCCTTAGCCGTATCCTTTGTGATCGTACAGCGCAGCATACACAACATGCACTTTGCTTTACAAGGCCGCAGCCCACATTTCCTCTGTAAAGTGGCATTTACATCAGGTTGACCGCCTCGCGGAGCTCCCTGTCGTTCCCACAGTCATTTGTCTCATGCAGCCACGCTGCTGTCAGCTGACTTTAAACCCTCACTTCCTCTCCTTAACACATCCCCCAGAGGCTCCGGCCCATGTCGAGCTCTACTCATGATCCTAAAGTGTTTGTGTTTGATATCGCAGATGTGGATGTGTTTGACCGAGGTTAATACAGTCTGGTAGATCTTTATCCTAATTGCCTGAGATTTTGAGTCGAATTCTGCTGAGCGCAGGAGAGAAAACTGTCCCTGGAAACAAACGGTGGGCCCATCGCGGCTGCAGCACCAAAACAAAGTCCTGAGCAGGGCTCTCACCATATCTTCCCGTCGAGGCTCGAGACAAAGCAAAGGGAAAGCAAATAAGATGGACTGCCAGCGGGTAGCCGCGCAGCCAGCCTCTCCGGACTGTTTGAAATGCATAACACTTCCTGAGCCCGAGTTTCCACTCACTGAAAATAATCACCAAAGAGAGAGAGAGAGAGAGAAAAGGCAAAATGTCTGGGGTGTGTTGATTTAGCAGATTTGCTGCTGAGGTCCTCAGAAATGGTGGTGTTCAACATGAAGAGATTGTATCCCACGTCTCCGGCTGATAAAACTTTATCACCGTCGGAGGAAGCTGCGAAATAAGCGCAGGAAAAAATAAACCGATATTTTTTGCTCTTCTGGAGTTCTCACGCTCGTGTGTCCACGTCTGCAGAGGGTCAAGATGCAGAACTCTTGGCCCCTGTGCATCTTTTATGAAGGGACACTCGGCTGGTTTCACACGTCACCGTCGGTCCGCACTTTGCGAACGAGTCCGTGAGAACAGTCGCATAGATCGTTCTCAAGCCGCCAGGTCATGTCTGTTTGGGTTTTAGCCTTAAAATATTAAAAGATACCAATGAGTAAGCATTGTGGGAAATGTAGGACCTGGCATTTTTGGAGCTTATCAGAAAAATGGCCATATAGGTTGGCTGTGAAAGCGGCTTATTGCGACTCAGGTTTATCTTTCTTCGTGGTAAAGTAGTGTAAAGGGCAACACATCCGCATGAGGACGAGCCCAAGACTTTCACCCCCGAGACCGCTGCTCAGGTGCCGCGTGAGACAGAATGTTAAATTACATAATGTTAAGTTTCAATACCTCACATATATTGGTACGCTATGTCATTTAGGTAAGGGTAAATAATACCTAATATAGTTATTTTGAGCCAAACCCTAACACAAGCCACAAGGTTTTCCTAAACCTAACCAAACTGAGTGTACAACCTCTGGTGCATCAGTATTGGTCTTCTCTCTTGTGTACTTGCAAGTCCCAGAAATGTATCAAACATGCAGACTAATGCTAAACTGAGAGTTACATCACATGTGATATCAAAAATAAAAACTATGTATGGATAAAAAGTTCATTTTGCTGCACTTAACATGTACACACAGTAATAAAAACACGGTAATGCATCAATGAACAGGCAGACAAAAGGAATGAAACTTAAAACAACACGTGATTAAAAACCACAAATAAAACAGGAGGGATTGAATGTAAAAAAGCACTGGGTGATTCAAACTGATAATAGAGCCGGGGCAAGACTTACTGTAAGTGCATTGTCAAGCGTGAAGAACAGTGTGACTCAATAGTAACAGATTCAGACTGACAAAAACACGTCATCCTGTTAATCATCACCCAGGAAGTGGGAGGTGTAGCTGGTGTTCAGTACAAAGACGTTGTGGATGCTGAACTGAAGCGCCAAGGACACCGCCATCTTTGTTTCCGCCCACAAAATGCTGCATCAAATAAACTTGGTGTAGAACACTTCTTTCCAGCGGTTCATTTTTTGAACCTTTGGTGAGAAGAGAAAGAAATGTTGACGAGCAGAAGAACCGTGGGTGCGCCGGTTTCATGGCTCCGTGTTCGGGGGCTGGATTGTCCTCTATGGACGGGCGAGGAACAGCTGGGACAGAAAGCTCCACGTTATGGAAGTAAAATGTGAATCAAAAGATGCATCTGAGGTTCAAGTTTCACATCCTTAATCTCCGAATGAAAGTATTCTCATTCAGACAACATTTGGTTCCAGCTTGTTTAAGGACCAGTGTCAGCCGTGAAGGTTTCCGGACTAACGGATACAACTGTTCGGCTGCATTGTAATCCAAAAAGCTGATCAAAGAAAATAATATCACAGAGGCGTGTTTTTTAAAATGAACCAGACCTCTGTGGTTGTGTTTGTGCAGCGATCCGTCTCGGGTTCAGAAAAATAACAACAAGCTTTCTTCAGCAGGTATTTGGCGGCTGACAGTTGGTGCACAGTGACGGCCCCACCGGCCTCTCCGTTTTCAAATCACATACATCTCTGTGAAGGGTGGATATCAATCAGGGAGAAAGCTCTCTCGCTCCCACTCTGGAATCTGGCTAAAAAACAGTTCATAACGTCTGGGCCGAGGAGCCGGCAGAAAATCCATCAAGGGGGAGGAAGCGGAGAGGACAAAGGTGATGATGCAGAAAGTGAGATTTAAAAGTTTTCGGGCAAATCGCTGTTGAGTCTCACTTTCTTTTTTCTTTTTTTTTTTTNTTTTTTGAATAAGCACAAGATAGAGGAAGTTTTCGAGGCCAATTCATTCTAATCCAGAAGCGGACAGGTATCGACTGGCCCTCTAAAGACTGAAAAACACAGACAACCGCGAGGAAAAAGGGGCCTCCGGATAAACAAAGACGTTTCGGAAAAAAATAATAAAAAAAGAAACTATTCTCAAACTCCAAACATATCATTCATACTTATCCATACATCTGTGCCGGTCTCCAGAGCTCATAACTGCTCCTGGTGAAAGAGACTGAGGGGGGGAATCGCTCTCTGCAGCTGACCAATCAATGGCGTGATTAATGGAGCTAATTTTACCTGGACACTGCGGATCATTACTTCCTGCTCTCCATCTCCTCCTTCCTCCTGTCTATATGGAAGTCAGCGTGGATAATGTGTTTGCTTCACTAATGAGAGTCCACAGGCACAGAGGACGTCGGAGGGTAAAGCCACGGACGACAAGTCACCTGGGACCGCAGCCCGGCACGCGGAGATGCTATCGGCAGCGGCCGCTGAAAGCCACGTCGCCGGCTCACGCGGGCGTGACCTTCTCCGCGGTGTGCTGACAGTGCGTTGACTCGAAATGTTAGCCGGCATACCTGTCTCGTCGCGATATTTCATTAGTCTGGGTTACAAGAGAGAGGAAATGTAGGTAACGATCAGCTTTACTGCAGACAGACTGACGCTCAGTTTAGAACATGAATATTGTTGTCACATGCAGTCTTTTTCTAATTTCCTGGTGATCTTTGAAAGTGAAGCCGTCTGTCACTTAGATTGGAGCCCTCTGCTTTGCCCTGAAGCAAAATAACTGAGACTTTCCAAGAGCTACGTTGGTTCTGTTCGCTCTGCTCATCTCAAACAACATATCCTGAAAAACAGTGGCAGCTTCACTTGGCTTTATAGCCCAATGAGTCCTTGATTTCAGACAAGTACACAAAAGCAGGTTTTTCATTTCTACTCAGTTACCATCAAATTTGTTCAGCTTACCCCCCCATGACTTTTTTTTTAAACTGAGGTATCTATAATAGCTGGTATGTTTCAAATCAATTACCGGCTAAAATGGTCTTAAACATTGTAGATTGTAGCTTGATGGCTGCAAAAGGGATTTTTTTCCTGAAAGACTGTGGGCCAAACCAAGTGCCTCAAGTATGATGGGAACTACAAGATCAGACTTCATTTCATGCTAAGATAACAGTTTGGTTGCTTCATACACGTAAGATGGAGGTTAGATTTGCGCTCTCAAACACAAGGGCCCTCATTCATCAATCTTGTGTGAAAACAGGTGCAGAATTGGTCTTACGACAGGACACACATGTGATTTATATAACGTTCGTATCTGACCAATTCCAGCGTACGAATGATCGGGTCTTGATAAATGCGGCGGCTGAATTTGATCGTCATTAACATGTTACGCCCTTAAATATTCCTGGTTCGGAGGCCTCGCCCACTGAGGTCAAACATGGAGAGAAGAAACTCTGGCAAGAAGAGAAACTTTTCCGAGATGGAGATCGACATCCCGGCAGCGCCGGCACATCAAAGGCTCCATTCACTAATGCAACGTTGTGCAGAACTGAACAGGTCAAAATAATATGGCAAGCTTTCTCTGGGTATACAGCAGAGTTCCCCCTGCTGGTCCGAGACGGAGCCACCTGCCCTTCAGCACCTCGAAGCAGCTCCACTGTGACCCGTGTGCGCACTGTTGAATCTGCGTTCCTGCTCTGTATTTTACAAAAAAGTGGTATCAGTAAAAACGTGGGGTTTTTTTAAATTAAGATTTTTGTATTTTGTTTTATTCGTTTTAAGAATCGGTTTTGATCTGTTCTAAAAATGTGACTGCTTATGCTTAATGACAGCTGAGGTTTGTTTAATAATTATTTTCAGATTCAGATTTTGCTGCGCTGCACCACAAATCCACAGACTCGTAGTTTCCGCTCACGTCCAAATTGATAAATGCCGAAGCTTGCATGGAAACGGTCGTACGAACGGTTTTCTGCCGTACGTTCGTTTGATAAATGAGATCCATGGTCTCCATTCAATCGTTACTTGATTACATTTATTTAGTGGACTAATGAGACATATCTAGCGGGACAGTGCTCTTTGTTGTGAGCGTGGCTTCTTCTGAATGTAACCTGTATCAAAATAAAGCAGTGACACTGAGGGTTACGGTACCGACTACTGTAGGTAGTAGTTTCAACTAATTAGCTGGATATAGATGGACTAATGTTTACAGCTTAGCCTGAGAGCAGACTAAACACAGAGCCTCATCCATTCCCCGCACACCTTTGTTGTCTGTTTGACTGTTGAAAGTCAAAGAAAAAAAAAAAGAAGAACAGTTGGATGCTTTATAGTCTTCATATCACGCCACTTTAACCTGACAGGCTCGCTATACTATGATGAATAGCTCGTGTGATGCCTGATGCTGCAAAACGCATACAGCAGGAATCATGAGATGCAACCTCTGTGTAAGAAAACTGTTTTTTTTGTTTTGTTTTTTTAGTATTACTAGTTTAATCTACTGGGAGTATTTCAAGTTTGTCTCTGTGGGATGATGAAATGTTTTAGAGTTTTTCACTTGTGCAGCCCTTCCAAATCATAAAATGCACTGTGGTTAAGAGAAGGTCACATAAAAGCAAAGGCCGTTTTTTTTCCTGAGCCGATGCAAAGTCGATATTTTGGTCAGTTTCATTGCAACAGCAACAATGAAAAGCATCCTTTGTTGACCTCAACCCTGAGCTCAATTTCACGGGAGGACAGGGCGGTATGTGTGATGCCTCTTTCTGCGAATTTAAGATGCCTAGCTTGCGAAGGCCACCTGGGACCACGGTTTGAAATACAAAACAAGGAACCTCCTGGGGCTGCTTTTCTGAGGACGACCCCTACAAAATATGAACTTACGACCCGTGTAGGAGAAAAGAAAAAAAATAAGCCCACAGGGGCTTGAACAATAGATGGTGAGGCTGACAGCACGAGTCAACTGAGCTCCATACTCCATCAACTACTGACCTACAGGATTGTGTCCCTTCAGTCTGTGTTTTTCTGTTGTCTAAATCATCATTTAAGGGGTCAGTTTACCAAAAAACACATCGTTTCACCAGAGAGATGGGGCCACGGGGTGAGAATGCGATGGTGGCACTTTCTGCAGAGAGAAATGTACTTTTGCAAATGTAATTTTTCAAAACTGTCTTCAGTCACGCTAGCAGTGTGGCTCTGGGGAAAGCAATGTCAATTGGTTGAACCATCCTTTCGGTCCAGGCTGAAATATTTCAACAACTATTGAATGGATTCACATGAAATCTGAAATGACGTGACACTCATCGTCCCCGGAGGATAGATCCTGATCATATCCTGACCAGACTTTTCCTCTAGTGCCACGTTAAGGTTGACATTTCTGATTGTGAGTGAACTGTCTGTGTTCGGCTCAGATGCTCATGTCCTTTCCGAGATGAGTTGTAATAACTGTGTTGGTCCCTTATTGTTTCATCTAGCACCATCATCACGTCTAAAACGTTCATTCTGACATACTTAAGTTTGTCGCCAGATGCATGAGACACTAACGGCATTCAGATCAGCCTCAGAGCTACTTTGTGTTTCATGCTAATTAGCACGTATTAGCACGTTAACATGCAAAACAAAGATGGCGATTGGGGAACACGGTAACATCTTGCCTGACAAACATTGGACTGTTAGCATGTTGTTACCATGTTTGCACACCATTTCTGGTCCATTGCTTCTTCCAGATTAGGGAAGAACAAGACTAAACCTAACACCAATACATCCTTACATCGTCTGGGAACATTTGCGCCTGATGGTTGATGGTTGTCTGACGGTGTAATCACCGCCTTTTAAGCTAGTTTGAGAGCAGAATCATTTTTCAGTCAGTGTTTATCTGCCCCAGACAGCACGATTACTTAAACCAGCTGTAAGCGAACGTTAAGGTTGTGTGTTTTAACTCAAGTCAAACCCTCAGTGAATTCAGCACTCACCAAAGACTTCTGTCCTCTCTCTTCTTACGGTACTACAGGCACCTGATGATGCAGGTCACCTCCGCACAATGCTGCTGCAGTCAGGTTCATAAACAGGAGGGAAGATAAATCCTTTTTACCGTCAGGAGCTTCCACTCTGCACCTGACCCTGTAATTAATCCAGCGCCTCTAAAATCACGTTATTTCTTTTCATTCTAGCTTTTTAATAGTAGGTAGCGGTAGTTCACCTTAATGCTGGTTGCTGCCCACCACAAAACGGAAAAAGAAGACGCTGCAGTAAGCTAGCTAGCTAGTTAGCTGCTACCACGGTGCGACTACTGCTCATTCATTCACACTACTCAAAATGAGGCACTCGTTGAGATATTTGGACCAAACAAATTGAACAAAACGTAAAATAAAAAAAGAATAGACAATCCAGTATAACGCAAAAATATCCCATTATGCAGGAAGTGCTGATAAACAGCAACAGTAGGCAAAAGAAGAAAGCACCGTCAGTGTGCTAAGCCTGAGCGTTATTACTGGCTGTAATGGTGTCGGTAGTCTTGGGAGCAATAATGGAGCTTTTATAGGTGAAATCAGCATCAGTACGTAATGGATGAGCAGATGGTTCCGACATTCCTTATCCCACAGTCTATAATACCTTAATCTTCATGGTAAAGATAATGCCTGCAGCTCCAACCTCATCTGCCTGATTGTAGGATGTGCGGTTTAGGGCCCTCAGTACCATTAAACCCCCAGATTCTTCCTAGATGCGACAGGGAGCAAGGGAAAGTAAAGTAAAGATCTATTTCTTTACTGCTTTTCAGTCACTTCTGTACTGAACCTCCTTCCCTCTGTATCTCAGGCCATCAGCCCCATACCACTGGAGTTAATGATGTGAACATAGCGGCGGCGTAGCGGAGACAGCTGGAGAATCAGAGACTAGAAAGCTCTCAGTCAAAACATGGAGGGAAACCTAAACAACATGTCAGCAATTAGACAAAAAAGACTCTCATACTGTTACGACGGGGCAGAAGTACTTTCAACAAAAAAA
>CAEMYA010000212.1:1213913-1260438 GCA_903131615.1 Diplodus sargus
AAAAAAAAAAAGCGTAATGCGTCTCATTTGAGCGTCTGGAATGTGCAATGTGCCCTGGGTATGTTTTCATATGCGTGTAGGTGTTATTCTAAGCAGATTTCAGCAAGAAGGTGCATGACTGAAAAAAACCCCCATTTGGAACCAATGATGGAAATGAAAGAAATTGGAAACAGATTACGAGCTTGTCTGGTGTCCGAGGCAGCTCCATCAAAGCCGGCAGACACACACACACAAACGGGTATTTCCTTGTAGATGTGGAGCCGGTGGGCTGCGGCAGAGAGGCACCGTCGATCTGCTCGTTGAGCGTCATTTCTGCATGGTGCCGCGTTAGAAACTTAAGGGTCTCGTTCACCGTCTGGAATCTCCCGTCCGCACGGGGGTGGTTTTTATTGCCGGCGAAATATGAAGATCGGTCTATTCTGTGCCGCGTGGAGAGATGCTCTCTGACTGTGAATGGACCAGAGGGAGACTGGAAGACGGCTTTCATCCGTCACACTACACAGACTGACAGTAACTGTTCTCTTTCTCTCGCGGTGTTGGCCCCGGTCACCTCTTTGAGGAATGATACAGGATTTCCGTATGGATGTGGGAGGAATGACATGAAAGGCTCATATATATATTCCGTCGGGACGCGTTCATAAAAGGAACCCCGGCGCTTTCTTGATCGTATGTAGCTGTCAGCATGTCGGGCTGTCACGTCAGGACCGCGTAGGCTTGACTTTCTTCCTGCGGGGAACAGCGGTGGGTCACGACCACGCATGCATGAACATGGGGACGAACAAGACGAGGATGCAGGATAACGTCTTTGACATGTTTCTCAGTGGGTTTCGTCGGTGGGCTTGACCAAACATAATGGCCTGTCAGCTGAACGCTTGCCAGAGCCCCGTTGTCCACAGTGGTGATGCCCGTCAAGCTCTCGCAAGGGACACATGAAGCCTGTCGGGATAACGGCGGCAGGTTTACCTCTAGTATGTATAGAAATGGTCTAAAGCATTGTGAGGGAAAAAAGCTGAATTAGGCTCATCACAACCCTGTTTAGTCACACACATACATTAAATGTCGTCAAACTAATGGAAGGATCCGACAAACACAGGAAAGAAAGGGGGCGAGAGGAGACGAGCCGAGTTACGATGCTGCCTCTGAATACGGATGCTCCACTGCCCGCCCCTCCGCCCGCTGCAAAAGACAGTACAAGTAAGCAACCATTAATCTCCGTATGCGTCCCCTATATACGGTTTAACCTGTTTCATCCGGGCCACGGCGACAGATTGACCCCTGCCGACCTTCAGCGAGCTCCTTTCAGCCGCTTCACCGTGCCGTGCTAATAACCGCCGCTAGGATATATGGTCCTTAACCTGGGAGGGGCCATTAAGCAGTGCACCGTAAGGGCCGGGGTTAAATGAAAATGCATTACTTTGGCTCCCCGTTGTAATCACTCAAGTTTTGAGCCAATGACGGCGGGAGGAGAAGGAGGAGGAAGAGGAGGAGGAAGAGGAGGAGGAGGAGGAGGGCTGACCAAAATAGCACCCGTGGAACAACAGCCCTGACCAGCGTAGGTCAGTTTAGCACCAATATTTTAGCCTGGCAGTCACAAAAGAGGCTGCAAGGCCCACAGGGGTTTGTCGGGGCTCCAGTTGTGAGGCTGACACGCACACACACACACACAGACAGAAAGTCCCACACACACACACACACAGACAGAAAGTCCAGAAAGCATGTACAGGATGAGGGTGCAGAAAGAGACTCACTTATAATAAGCCCAGCAGAGACTGAGACACAGATACGCCTAGACAGTCAGGGCAACGCGGGGTTTTTTTTTGCGGACCGACTTATTACATTAACACCCACCACAGCCACCGATAAAGAAATAGAAGTAGAAAACAAGAGTCCTGACTGGCTCTCACAGCACTAAACAGCTGGTATTACTGCTGCAGGACTGGTAAATACAGCACACACATCTGTGGGGAAGGGAGAACACAAATAGGCACATAGACACGGACACTCCGAGCCTGTATTTAAAGGGATGGAGTGGGAAGAGACAATGAGTTAGAGCCTCGGGAAAAAGCACCCATCTAAACATAGCTGAGCATATAATGCCTTTGTCTAAAAGCAGGGAGGCAATTTCACCACTGAACAGCCCTGTGATGAGACCCAATGAAGTGTTATTCCTACGAGTGTAATTTCATCACACACACACACACACACACAGACTCAGTGACCACAGTCAGTAAACCGGTTTGACTCGCACTCCCCCCTTTGTCGTCAGTGACTGTGCGTTGTTAAATGTGTCCCGGGCGAAAGCTAGAATAAACACAAGGCGGGTTGTAGACGGCTCCCGTTTCACATTCAATGCGCAATAAATGCCAGCCCTCCACCGCCGGGCTCGTGCTGATTTTTATCACGCCACCCAAAAATAAAGCACGCATAACAGCAAAGTGAGCTGAGCTCTCAGGCCCCGATCAGCACGTACACTATTTCCTCTGCATCAAACGCGACTTTTTCCTCATTCTTTTCCTGCTGCTGCCTGAGTTATATTTAAATCATCCGTTTTTGCTATCAAAATAAATGTCAATTTGGTGTTTAACTACACTGTAAATTGTTTTAGACACCAGAGATGCTACTTTTCTTCTCCTCCAGCTGGACGAGGGTATGTGCCTGCCTGGCAGGCTGAGCCCTGGCAGGGTACAGACAGGACAAACCCAGGCTGCAGTCCACGTCACAGGCAGACAGTGTGTTGTTAGTTGACTAACGACCACATCTGCATTTGAGGACATGGATGACACGTATAGGCCACATGCATGCTGTTTACAGTGCTGCTGCTGAGCAGCTGCAAACTGACGTTAGCGGTGAGCTTTTCCCAAGTCAGTGTTTCTTTGGTAGCTTGTTCAACAAGCTGACGTCCAGGACAAGACATGTGGAAGTGTTTGTAAGTCAGATAAGAAAGATGCTGAAGCAGGGAATCTAATGTTGTTACACAAGTCTGTGGCTCGTGTTTCATGTAGCAGGAAGCTTTCTGATTCAGAGTGACTGTAATGTCTGTCTGCGTAGAGTAGATTAGTACAGGTGTCCATAGTGATCGCCTGACTTTAACTCCAGTGTCGCATTTGGGTGACATTTCTCTTGGTCTTCAGTGCCAACCAATGTTAACATGCATGTAACGAACATGAAGTTAGCACTAAACTTGTACAACATAACACGTGTCTTAGCATTGTGCAATGTATGTGCTGAGCGGGGCATATTTTGTGTTGTCATGGATGTTTAATAAATGAAAATGACCTCGTTAGAACACTTTTACTCGTATTTTTCACTGAAGGAATGTAACATTTATTGAAGTATTGAACTTATTAAGATTTTATTTGATCAAATTAATTAATTCAAAAATATTGGATCAGGTACTCAGCCAGGCTGGTAAACGGTGTCCCATATTTCAGAGTAAATACTTTTTAATTCATAATCAATAATAAAATGTATATGTTTAGGTTACCTCTGCGACCTAAAATGTGCAATATGTAAGAATTGGATACTCAAAACAATTAGGAGGCACCCTATTCCAGAGTAACCACTTAGTGCTGCTAACTGCAGCTAAAACTGTAGCCGCCTGTCGCTAGTTAGCTCAGTTAGCCATGCAGTTAGTGGTTCAGACTGGGACCAGGGGAGAATTACTATTTAGAGTGCTAGCACAAAAGCTTTGGACCAGGATGGGCCTGGGCTAGCTTGTTAGCAGGCTAACATCAGATATTTCTGCAGCACAATACATTGACATAGAATAGAATTAGCTGCTGCTGCTGCAACAGGCTGCCACCTAGTACGGCGCCATTTTGCATTATATGACATCATGTCAAACTACTATTTATTTACATTGTGGTGATGACTTTTGTTAATTTTTGAATGTTTTTAACTAAAATTCGTACATAGTGCCCCTTCAAGTAAATAAAGTGTCAGAAAATTATTTTTGACACTACCAGATACTTAAAAGCCTTACTAAACTATTTGTACTGTATCTGTATAGTGATCTATAATCTGTAAGTGACTTTCAATTTACCAATGTAATATTTTAACATGAAATCCTCACATTTACTAAAGAACTACTTTTAAATACTTACTTATTTGTTTTACAACACCTCGTGCAGTTTCCATTAACTTATAATTAGATCAACTGGTTGGCACACACGTGAGCTCAACATGAATTCTGGGTATTCAAATCCCAACTTTTTTCCAAGCACAGCATTATCTGCCATTACCAGGCGTGTGGGACACAGATGTACAACCAGCTCGGATGCATGCAAGCGGAAAGATGAGTAGAGTTCGAATGCAGCTCTTAATCATATATTGATCAATTTATTCATTCTGTCAGGACACATTTCCTCGTTGTCCCATAGTCATACACAAAGAAGTCATGGTGAGATGTCCAATTTGTTTTAACCAGAAAACAGGAAAGAAAGGAAAAAAAAAAACAGTATGTGATCATGAAAACAGACGCACATTCAAAGACGCTCGCCGCGACAGCGAGGACACTACATGTTTGCTAATGGTTGGTTGCTTTGTAGAGGCCAATTTAATTTGCCAAAGATCCTCCAAAGATCTCCCAATTGTACCACTTGATTCTTTTAAAGTGTTTTTTTTTAGATTTAATTGTACCTGGAGATAAGGGGGGGAGGGGGGCTGGGGTACACTTAAAATGTACAAAAATAAATGCAAACAGTATTTTTTTTTTAAGAGTAAACTTCCTCCTCAGCGGTTGAGGGGTTTCCAAAGCCACGTTGAGCAGAACCGGTTTGATGTACAGCGTGTAAATGCTTGCATGCACGTTGACACAGGCACTGATCTTGACTTGGTGTCTCACTTCGTGGGTCCTCAGTCAGGAGACAAGAGCATTCTGGGAACTGTGAGCTCTCTCAAACAAGGCAGTCAACAGGATCCTTTCAAAATAAAAAAGGTCAAATAACCATACAGAATGACCGTTTTGGATGCAGACGTCTTTAAAATGAGGGGAATATGGGCCAAGGGCAAAAAAATAACAACAGCCGATCCATCAAAAGACTTCCAGGCTCGTTATTGGCCTGATTTCTGTTGTACGGAAATGATAAAAGTAACAGTAACAAATATCTTAACACACAAAAATAGTGGCTTGACTCCAGAACCTTCCGACATCTTTTACGATACAATACATTACTCTCAATACAGGCTGACCCTACTGTATATTTTTGTCCAGAATGGCTCAGCAAGCCAGTGCTGAGAACTCTGGGTAACGTAATAAAATCCAGAAAAAAAAAACAATCACAGGAAGCTCACAACAAGCTTCTGTTACAATGAACAAACAAACAAAAACAAAAGCGGTATACAAATTAAAAAGAAAAAAACAACAACTGCAAGAACAGCAAAACCAAGCACAAGTAGTATGATCTATAATTAAGGCGAGTTAAAATATTGCAGAATAATTTGGCCCCTGTGTCTCAGACAGACTGCCACAACAGTCAGAGCTCCCCGACTCTTAATCGCCGCAAGGATCCAGAGAAGAGAAGGAAGGATGAACTGAAATGAGGACAACAAAAAAATAAATGAAAAATAAAGCCAAAAAAAGTGATCCTCTTTGGAGAGAAATTGATTTTATTTGGTTTCGTTTGGTCTCTTCCTCAGAAGTGTGTTAAAGGGAACAGTGAGGACCTCCTTTCTAAGAAGTATTGAAAAAAAAAAAAATTTTAAAAGGGGGGAAGAAAGAACAGAAACGGGACTGAAGACTGGTAATGTGATTAACTTGTGTTTATCTGAGACTGTATATCTTTTGAGCACAGTATGGGGGGGGGGGCACCAAGATCAGAAAATATAAAACTGTTGTTTAATCAACAACCTGATATGACAGATGACAATGAAGTGCCCTGTGAGAAGAGTGCTTGTCCCCCTGAAAAGTCCTCCTGATTAAGGGCAGTTGGGCGAAGAAATGAAAGAGGAATGGGACAGGAAGTCAAGTTTCTGAGATACAAAGTGATGCCGACCCTCCTGTTTGTTTTGACTGGGTTTGAAGGTCATTTCAGGCAAAGATCCCCCACAAATTGTCCCTCTGCTCCCCTGTTTGTTAAAAAGGCTGGGGGCGAGTGGAGTCATTTTAAGTCCTGGGGTCACCTTTTGTTCGAGGGGTCTGATCGAAGGTATCAGATGACCCAAAAGGAGGAGGCGTGGCTGTGTGTTTTCACAAAAGTTGTCCAAAGCCCACTGTCCTCCTCTGTGAAAGTGGGGGCCACCATCCTGTTTCCCCCTGTGTCTTGTGCCACCCCACCTCCTCGCCTCTTTCCGATGTTTCAGACCCATTCCTGCATGGAGCGTTTGCAGTACAGTATGTGGCGTGGCGTACCCTTCCTCTTGAACTGCACCACAGTGTAGATCAACACCAGCAGGCACAGTGCCAGCACGCAGGGGATGACGATGGCGATGGCCTTCACCGTGTTCGCCTCGTTGTCCAGCTCGATCACCACGTCCGTGTTGCCGTCGTCGGCCGGCGGCCGGGCGGGGTCGATGGGCGTCAGCTCGCAGCCCATGAAGTCCTTGAGGATGGAGCGCGGGTAGCCCGGCTCCACTCTGAGGAACTGGTTGTTGAACTTCCAGTACTCCTTCCCCTTGTAGAAATAGGTGAATCCTGAGGGAGGAAATGAGAAACAGAAACCTGTAAGTACATTGTTGAAGAGTCTGTTGCACATGCAACCACGCCCAGCGGGCATGGTGTGTTGGCCACAGATCTATATAGAAGGAGTAGATAGTGAACGCAAAGATGATGCCAGTGCAATCACAACTGCTCGCCTTGCACAAACGCCCAAAAAGTTTCCCAGCTTCAAAGGTTTACTTCCTCATTATGTGGCCAAGCAGATAAACATTATGTTTCACCGACTGGGCCTGCCCGCGGGGTCCTGCTCTGCCCATCCACTTTACATTTTGATGACATCACAGGTTTTAAATAGCTTTCCTCTGCTTGGGTAAGGTTTTACAAACGGTGCTGTATGGGGAAAATGCTATAAGGGCCGCAGGGGTATTTTTTCACTACAATGCAACGAGTGGCCGGTGAGCAAAATTGGAAGCAAAGCTGAGTGGTGCCATTGTATCCAGGTCTATAATACAATAATGGCACTGACACAGCCTGGAGCACACCTCTTTGTCACGGCAGCAGTTTAAACCACTGGAGGTCAACAACGAGGATCTTCAGCTGCTCATTCAAAACTCTAAATACAGTCGAGATAAGCAAAAGGGCCGACTGAACAACAAGCCATCACATTACTGTCAGACAGTGACTGATCACTTCCACCAATTCATGCGATGGAAAGGTGACCAGTTACACCGAGAGTCTTACAGGTCATGAATACCTTATTAAATGGTGAAGGCAGTATTGTCAGAATCTATTCTTTAAAGTACTAAAAACAAAATTGAATAGCACTCAATAAGTTATAATCCTGGAGACTATCCCTTTTAAGGATCATGTGTAATATTATTTGATGATGCCTTATCATGTCAGCAGCCTTCAAGTGTTGTAGCTACCTAACAAGTTAATTTGACCAATTTTATGTAGTGCTGGGCAGTTTATTCTGTAACAAAGCACACTTTTTTTTCAAGGTAATCATGTTTTTTTTGTATGTTTAAAGTCTCTCAATCTGTCAGAAGTAACAAAAGCTGTCATACAAATGGAGTAAAAAGTACAAAATTGCTCTGCAAGTCAGTATTCAGAAATATACAAATGTATATAGATCAGAACTAGGAAACATCACTATTCACCACTGATCTTGGTGTAGGAGCCATTTCAGTACTTGTGGTTTCCAACACACCATTTAATAATTAAAAACATATTAAAATCACTTGATTGACTTTTCTTTCAGGCGGTCAGTCTGTTTAAGGTTTTTCACAAGTCTGCCAAGCAGGGCAAAGTTCAGCTCACTATAAACTCAGAGGGAGTATTCTCTTTCTAATTCTATTGAACAAACTCTGCCTTGGGACGGCTGCCTTTCCCATCATCAGAACACACCATCTGAATTGAAATCGAAGTGATGATAAAATGCCAAAGAGGTAAAACAAGCGCCGCTCAAACAACTGAGTGTGCTGCTCTGCTGCTAAGCAATTGCTTCCGTTTCAGCTCAGTTGTTCAGCTAAGACGTCCCCGACTGTCCCTCAGGACTAATTATATCTGGTCATAGAAAAGAAAAACACAGCCAACCAGGAGCCAAACCCCACAGCTAATATCACACAACAGCACAACAAATGTCATGGAGAAGCAAGCTGCTGTGGTGCTTTTCAAACCACAAGAGTGGCAGTTTTTTTTTTCCTCACAGGAACGCGGAGGCAATTGTCCCGGTGTCACGCAAATTCAGAAGTCTATTCACACAGTGAGTCAATGTTCATTTTGTGATGAAAAATTGAGGGTTATTTCACTGGGTCTCTCTGTGTTCCTGTCATGAGCAATGAACGTGGTGACAGAAGCAGAAAAAAAATATTATTTCCTTTATCCAACACAGATACAACCATTACAGATAACATTATGACAATGAATACGTTCTAACAATGACAAGTTTGACAGACATAAAAATAGTTGTGAAACTACATTCTAGAGTCTTTATATGACATGTTTTCAGTGCCGTGACAATAAGTTGTTGTGAGACTGTTGTGTCCGTTTGGGTCGACACTAAACTTCGCTGCACCCTGCAAGTCACTGGCTCCGAAAGGCGAGTTGGGAAAATAAATGCTGTGTAAAACTGAGTATGACAGCCTGGCTGAATTCTCATGCTCTCCTCTTCCTTCGCTGGACCCTTTTACACTTTGTTTTCACGCCATTTATTATTCATGCACGCTCTTCCTGGGGAAAATAAGGGGAGGAAAAGCTCGGATTTTGCAGTCAGGCGGTGTGATGGCTATTGTAGGAGCGGGGGCTTCTTAAATCACTTGTTAGGTGAAGATGTTTCTGGCGAGGCAGTGAGGAGGCACAGGACGGAGCTGTAAAAGATTCATCTGGGGAGCACTGCTTTGCACATGTCTTCTCGTCTGACACTGTGAGACAAAAACTTTTAACAGGATGTGACTATATCAAAGTCTTAAGTCATCTGATAAACCAAATTAAATTCCCATCTATGTAATCATTCATTACTGTTGCTGGTGATTGGTGTTTTTTTTAAGGCCAGTTTTCTGCGGGCCTACAGCTGACATCTTATGAGCAGAGGGAATTCACAGAAACCATTTTCTGAACAGCACTTTCCGTCTTTCTATCCAAGAGAAAATTGGCCAGGAAATGGTTAGCTTAGCCAAATTATTAACTTACCATAAAGATTAGAGGCTCTGTGAAATAGACCTAAGATGGCTCTGTCCACAAAGAGCTGACAAATGAACATTCTGTCATTTTTCACACTTGCTAATTTTAAAAACTGGCATGAGCCATGTAGCCATCTCTCCCTGCTTCTTTGTGCTAAGCTAAGCTAGGCCAATTGCCTCCCTGCCCTAGCTTTATTACTTGGCAAAACAAGCATGTGTGGTATCAATCTTCTCATCTAACTCTGGGCAAATAAGATAGCCAATAATTACCCAAAATATATATATTTTACCTAATCCCTTAACAAAAAGCAGATAGTTTGGATGGGTCTTCTGAGAGACATCAACAGGCATGAAGTTAGCTAACAGGTAGTTTGCTTCATGAGGAGGCACAGTCTGATCTTTAAACGTCAAGCAGCTACAGTCTGAGCAACATGTGGTCACTAGGCACTGAAACACAAACCGGTCTACAAACATAACCCTCCAATCTCTCATTTAGAGTTCAGCTGACAACTGTGATTAGTTGAAGTATTCTAAAAAATCGTGGGGAATCTTCTCTCCAACCAGGCAGAAGCTTCTGCCAGACTCTCTCCTACACTCAACACAAATCATCTGTTACAGAGAGACAGAACTGTCCAGGTAAGGCATCAGATAGAGGTGGATGCTGAGCAAGCTTACTGTAATTTAAAGAGTGCGAGGGAGAGTGAAAGAGAGAAGTGAGGGAGGGTGAGAGGTGCGACAGCCTGAGCTATCGTGGGTGAGAGCCAGGTCAGCCCTCAGGCCTCTGCTCCGAAACGTGTTGCCACGCACGCATCATCGAGAGCAGCAGCACACTCAATTATGGCTGGTTATCTGGGTCAATGTTATGAGCACGCCACTCGACTCACTGTCTACGCAAACAACAGGCCCGCCAAATAAACGCAGGCTGACACATATATGAGCAGAAATACATGTGATGCACACAAACACCCATCATCCCCTTGGATATAAATCCACCCTTCATGCTCGGATAGATGCCCGCTCCACCTGGCCTCACCGACAAACATGCATGGCTACGGATCTAGCAGGAGATCTGCAGGACAGATGGCCCGATCGCTCAGCACCACCTGCCCTGCTTTTTCCAACCCGGGCGGTGCCAAGACCAGGCCCAGACCCACCTGGCATGATACATCCAATGGGAAAAGCGATTTCTGTCTTCACACTATCTGACGGGCCAATGGGTGAGCTCTTTGAGATTTCTAAATCCTGCCTCTTCACCCTTGGCGAGGGCCCACTGGCTTAAACCGGAATGAGCACCCAGCGGTGGTCTTGTCCTTTTCTGCTTTCCACAAGCCTGCTCCAACTGGGTCTTATGGCACACTGAGCAGGATGGACTGATTATGGAACATTCTGCTTGTGAAACAAATCAAAAACAAACCCAAAATAAAAAGAAGAAAAGAAGCCATTTCTGGATAAACTGGGCTCTTATCATCTTTCAATTGCCATACACAAACACTCTCCATCAGTCTGCCTCCCCTGATACTGCATGTATGGAAGTGTGCCACTCACTGAGACTCAGCGTAATAACTGGGGCAAATTTCAATCAATGCTACTCTGCTTTACCTCCTGCGCAGCATGTGCCAGTGACCAGCTGAAATCGATGCTATCTGGCACATGAACCGTGCTGTTATTGCCAAATCAGAGTATCGGGCAGGACAAATCGTACCATTGGCTTTGTCGACGAAGGCCCCCTGCGGCGAGTCAGGCACACCTCTCCACACTGTGATGGGCTTGGGATATCCAGGGTCCATGGTTCTCATTTCCTCATTGTAGCGCCAGTACCTAAACAGGAACAAATGATGAGCCACAGGAAGACAAAGCAGCTACTCTATATCCATGAATGCAAGGTCGAATTGATGACGGATGGTATTCGATGCTCATATTTCATATCTTACAGGGGCAATATGTACAAATTTTAGTTGAAACTGAGTAGATTAACCTAAATTATCAACAGTATGTAAATAAATAGCAGTTTTGACATTATAATGTGTATGGTTTGATGTGTTGCAGATATCTACTGAAGTTAGCATGCTAACCAGCTAGTCCCAGGCCGACTCCAGTCCAAAGCTCCTGTGCTGGCTGTGCAGACACCATCAATCCCCTGATCCCCGCCCTCCCAGTCAGTCCCAGTACTGTTAGCAGCAGCTAGCTGTTACTCTGATAATATGCCTAACCCTATTTGTATCGCGTATGAATTTGACAGGAGGCCAATCTTACATCTAGCACCTTTAATATGAGCTTCGGCTTTCGGCTTGACCATTTTTTATTTGATCTGTTGCTCTCAAATCTTTTCTTAACAGGACTGAAGCAGTTCTCGACACTCATGGTCACCTTGCTAAGACACTTTAAGCCAGGCTAGTTTAAAGACTGAATGTTTGGGTTTTTGGAAAAATGTCACCCATTAGAAAACAAATGAAAACAACAATCTGCTTTGGCGGGTTGTCTGTGTAATGTACTATTATGTGTACTGACTGTGACAAGCCATGGAACAGCAGATGAAAAATAGTCGTTAGCTAACTCACTTGAGTTCATAAAAATAGTAACATTTATGCTTAATATCATCAAGTGGGCTTTTCTGGTATTTTTTTTCTTGCATCTGCTAAATGTCTGAATGATCTAAGTTTTTAAGGGTCTTTATCCCCACCTGTCCCCTTTAAAGAAGTAGGTCTTGGCCACATCCTCCCACCACACAGCGGTCTCGATGCTCTGGGCCGGCATCCCATGGCCGAACTGGGCGATGTCCTTGGGGTATCCAGACTGCAACACCGTGTCCTTAAACACCCAGAACTGCTTCCCTGCACATCGAGAAAGAGGGGGAAAAATAAATCAGCACAAGAAGGACAAGAAACAGCTGGGATTACCCTCCAGGAGCAACACAAGAGAAGGCAGATTAAAAAGACAGATACAAGCCTGGTAACAAATGGCTGGCAATAACCTGTTGCCTTGTATTACAGGATTTGATGTTGATGTTCCTCTAATTTAAGATAGGGCACAGACATGGTGACAAGTTCTCCTTGCCCTTGCTTAGAGGTACTTTGGGAACTTTTCAGCGCTGGCAAACTGAGCCAAACTGCTCGACTGAGATAAAAAAGAAACAGCCACCATCCCTTGCGGGAAAACTGGCAAGCAAGAGCCACATTTAAACATTTGTTAAAAGTTTCCTCAACCCGAGGAGACAAGATAGTACCTGAACAGTTGGATATTTTTGGGAGGACTTTGACAATGATTTTTGAAAAATTAAACCATGTCAAATGTTTTATGTTCGTCCCCTTTCTCAATTTACCTTAAACCCTCCTTCCTGCTGAGTAATTAGGTTAAACAGCACGTTTCTGACAGTGTGACCCCAGGAAGTGCTTTCCTTCGTCACTGCTGGAGGTGGAGAGTGTGCCAGGAGGAAGTGGGTGGTGGGTGGGTGGAAGAGTAGTGCGTTAGAGGGTCGAGAAAAGGAAGAGGCGGAATGACGAAGGTGGAAAGAGGAAAAACGAAGGATGTCAAATATTTTGGCTTCTCATTCTTTGACTAACGTCAGACGTTTTTCACATTATCTTATCAGACGCCTTTCGGATAAATTCACTTGATTACTCATTAAAACGCGGCCCAGGGCTGTCAACATTCAATGATAAATGCAGGGGAAACGTCAGACTCTGAATTTGCACGACAAAGATAGTCTTTCAATATTTTGGGGACTGACAAAAATAAATGTCTCTCTTTGGGATCTAAACCCTCAGGTAGAGAAATTTGGTTGGGGGAAAGACGGAGACTAAGCAGGGAAAACATGAAAAGGCTGACAAGGAAGGAAAACAAAGAGGGTGTGCTCGTCTGACATTTGCAGAGGAAACTAGCAGATGATAAATATACAATAGGCTACATACTTGTGTAACAAATGTTTTTAATCAATCAGGTTTATGTTACATTGGATTTCCTGTTTTTTGGACAGTTTGATCAGAGCTGGATTCACGAGGACCTTTTGCTGGGTCAGCTTTAAGGTGAAATGCACCCCTTTCTTCAACAAATAGAGGAAGTGGGTGTGTAACAAAACAGACGTGATTTCAGCAACATTTTAACTCATTCTCCTGCTTCTTAAAAGGCCTGACATTTAACCCTTGAGATTATAATTTACAACATACGGCCACAGTGAAGGAGGGAGAATGATAGGTGGAGAAGAGGAAGGAACAGTAGGACAAAGTGCGGCTGAGTTTAAGTGGGAATGTAGTGGCCTCCTTTCGGAAAAGGAAATTCCTGTCATGTCATCCTCTTTTTCATACAGTGCGCCTCTCATTCTGGGTCGCACTTCCTCTGGCCCTGACACACACATACACACACACACGCTCACACACCACACCCTGTGATTAATAGAAGCTCCCCTTCCCAAAAAGAATGAGTTAACTTGATTCACCAAAAAAATCCATCCATTCCATCTCTATCCCACATAAAATAGAATTCTCCTGTTTTTTTTTCTGCGTTCTTTCCTTTTTTTAAAAAAAAAATCTGACTCGACTTGCACTCCACATAAAAGTCGGGCTTCATCTTCAGAGCTATGAGGGCTGCTTTGATGTAGCGGTGGCTCCGGCATCTGCTGCAGTGTAACGACTAATCCCCTGCTCGCCCTCCACAGTGTATGAGGAGTGTTATATAGGGTGAAGATTTGTTTCCAAAGAAGAGACGGGCCACACGCAAACATACAACCAAATGAGCCACACATGCGAGTGCTGACATTAATTTGCAGAATCAGACAGACACACACACACAGACAAACACACAGACAAACACACAGACACACACACACACCAGCGTTCCCCGTGTGACCCTCTCTTTTGACCTAAATCTTTGTTCCTGATTTGGTTAACCCAAAACAGTTGGACTGAAAAACACTGAAGGTAATGAGCGTGTGTAAATATTTGTAGAACACATTTTGGTATGTTTCTGTTAAGTCACTGAATTATAAGGTTTCTGAACACACTTTAATGTTGACCATTCCTGGACTGCAAAACAATACACTTCTCCATACACCAAAGGTTGCTAATGCGGCGCTGACAGCATTGACACTCGCTGCCTCAAGAGTCTGTGCCTTAACAAATCCACAAAGCAAAGATTAGAAGTGACTGGAATTAATTTAACAGTTGGTCTGCTCCAACGAGAGCTTCAAACATTAGCATGTCCAGCTAACTCGCCAACTACCTACAGTGGTACCCCTTTATTACCACCTCTGATTTCCAAAGGCAGGAAGCATATCAATAGCTCACTATTTTTTATGTGGGCTTATAGGTTACAGTATGACACCTACACCTATAAAAAGTAAAATGCTTACATGGATGGAACATCTACCATGTGAATGGCGAAATGCTAGCATATCAGAGTTTACGCTAATGTTAACGATTTATGTTAGCGTTAAAAGCAACGTTAGCGTTAACAGTAACATTGGCATTAAACGTTTACGATAGCATTAACAGTAATGTTAGCGTTAACAGTAACGTTAGAAGCTCTTTTCTACTCTTTATTTGGTTTGAGGAAGCTGCTTGCTTTAGACTGACGCTCGCTACAGCTGATAAAATCTGCTAGCCTCAGTTGTCATTTCACCCGACAAAAATTTCCGTCCTTGACTATAAATGAGAAGTCAGCAAATAATTCTTTTTACAATTAAAAATAAACTTGCAACTGATCTTTATGGAAGAATTTCTGCACCAAAATTCCTACCTCATAATGCATGCCAACACTGATATAGCTGCAATAAGCCTACGTAGGCAGACATGTTGGCTCTGCTGATTTATTGGTCCGGCTGTAATATAAAATAACATGCTCTCAGACATGTCTGCATGAGGTAAATGAAGCAAGCAGCTCTGTCTGACCATTGACGCAAAAAGCACCAATCAAGCTCTGATTGAATCCTGCCTCCTGGGAAGAAAATGCATATTAACATTTAGACCTTGCTGCATGTGTAGGGTCCCTTGTTGTAAACCTGCTACTGCCAAAATTTTATTTGATGAATTTAATTTTAGTTTATAACCCAAGCTGTTATCTTGTGATTTACGCTAATCAAGTTGTTCTATTCTGCCACTGCTCTCGATTTTACTGTTGCATATAATTTTCATTACATACTCTTGACTTACAGCATCTCAGAAGAATGAAAACACTGGCTGAATTGGCACAAAGCACAGCACTGTAGGAATAAGAGCACACGCTGAATCTATCTCTAATGTATAACAATGGTGCCTGCTTGCTGACCTGCTCTGTGATGCCATTACAGCACGAAGCGAATCAGTGTCTCAGCCATCACTACACCGCAAACCAGAGTTTAATGCCTCCATCTGTGCATTTATTTAAGTAGAATTCATCAGACGAGGCGCTGCTAGAAAATATTCAAAACGGCTGGTTAGACAAGGACCTGGAGTGCTTCGTTTTGTTTCCTGACCGACTTTCTTTCCTAATTTTTATTCCAAATGGGGACAGACAGAATGAAGCCTTCTGGGAAATCAGCTGTGCATGTTCAAATGAAAAACGGCACTCTGTTAGTATAAATTCTCTAAATCCGTGTGCAATCCTGTTGCTACCCTGCAGAGAAAGCGAGCAGTGTGGACGATTCAGCACAGAGATCAAAACTCCCAGAGCTTGTGGTGCACGCGGGACCAGCCGTCCGCATTTCCAGGAATTGTTTGGTGTTGAAAATAGAAACAGGTTTGATTGAAGATTTGTAGTTTTCATCTCAGCAGATTTTCATTGCTTACGTACGTCTCCTTTCATCAACACCCTCCCTCTCTCTCTGTCGGTCTCCCTCCCTGGAGTGTATGCAAATAAGAGTTTACAGGACTGCTTTGTTTGCTTGCTGTTTCTTTTAAGTGGCTTTTCGGCTTCAGACATAATTAGCTTTAGATCTCAGTGTTTCGGGGCTTGAATATGGAGACAAATCTCTTCACAGAGGTAAAGGAAAAAAATAAATTTGAGATCATCAAACACTGAAAGCAGGTACTGATCTTTATCACATGCAGTGATGGTGAGTTCCAACAAATTATGTTCAGCTACAGTTGAGGATTTAGATTAAAACATAGTACTATCACACAGTTTTTATTAAAAGTCATAACTTGTGGATTATGCTGGATTTTCCAAGCAAGTGAGCAAAACACGGCTCTAATCTTTCACATATTGACACTGAACTCACACACACACGCAGAAAAGATCAAGGCAGCAATGTACAGACACACAAAGAAAACACATGCTGAATACAGAAAAGACATGTGCATATGGTTTATAAAAAGCGACAGCCATGTACACAGAACATATCTGTAGACAGATAACATGCAAGAAAAAATAACACGTGTATCAAATGTATACCAAGATGTGTACAGACTCAATATTTGGAGCGGATGAGGATGGATGAAATGGAGCAGCAGCTCAGGCTCACCTTTGAAGAAGACAAACTTTCCATCGCTGTTCTCGTAGACGGCGTCTATCTTGGGCGGCAAGCCCCTCCAGAAAACACTGATGAGCATGGGGTATCCTGGCATTACAGAGTTATCTCTCACTCGCCAAAACCAGTGGTCCTGAGAGGGAGATAAAAAAGGACATTGTCAAGAAACAGAGGACACCAGCACAAAGGTCATGTATAGTTCAGGTTACTCATCACAGGGAGTTCGAGTCAGCCTGTCATATAACATCTTCTGTGGTCCCGGACACCCTGATGATGTTGCCATGGTGATCGTGGATTGGGTTTGAGAATTCAAATTAAATCAACAGAAAGCCTGCATTAAAAACTGGGTGTGAGTTTTCGAAGATGTGGGCATTCAGGAGGCAGGAAGGTCAAATCAAATAAAAAATGCTGCAAATGGAAAACGTATGATCCTGTCCTGACCCATAATAAGAACAAAAAGATTGAATATCTTGGCCTCTGTAGTTTCAATTTTAACTACTGCTGTTTAACGTGTCTCTTGTGAGCCCCCAACTACATAAAAAGTGCAATCTTAAACCACTGGAGCAGCCCTTTAACCAGATGTACATGGTTTGGCAAGTGCGTGTCTGGTTAAAGGGCTACTTATTCCTCGTCCCTGAAGTCTTCTCTCTTTTAAAACCAAAACCAAAACATTTGACACTTGTGCTGCTTGTAGAAAATTTCAACTGTGGCGTCTTCCCCTTAATTTTTGCCCCAGGCAAGTTGATTTTTTGTGGGATGATCTCTTTGGGTTGGAAAAACACATACTTTAACTGCGTCTCTTTTTAACATTATGAGGCTAATGTTGATTGCACAATGTAATGGCTGTAGAATAATGACACCACGGGCTGGCAGCCTGGCACCATTTCTATCTGCTTTCACGTAAATGAACAAATAAACCTATGTTGTTTCCTGGGTTGATTGGTAGTTGCTGCTCAGAGGGAAACAGAAATGATCTTTACAACAATGGCACCAACAATAATACCACTTGGAGATGATAAGAGGGTGGGAAAGTTGTCCGTTATTCATTTAACTTGTAATGAATTCTGCATATAACACAATTTATGGTATAAAATTACTGTATTTAGGCCAGCCCCTTGCTTTTCCAGTTTCAAAAACAAAGTCTGCTGGCAATGATGAACTCCGGCTGCTGCTTTGATAGCCTCAATGCCTTAAAGATCCACATGTACTTTCTCAGTTTGCCTGGGAAGCCCGTGATACTCACACTCCGCATGCAGAACTTGAAGAACCTACTGGGAAAATCATCAAGTAACGGGGGCAAAGTGATAGCCAGGAGCTTTATGAGAAGCCAAGAGTCTCTGATTTCCTTCGGGGTGGGAAACGTGAGCGCGGCCAACTGGAAGGTGTGTCTTTTTGATGTTGGATGAAACTTGATGACAGAGGGGGGCCAGGGGGAGACCCAGCTGTGAAAGCTATTAGGACTCAGCGAGATGTCCCACCCTTTGGCAATGAACGGGCAATTGCGTCTCCTCAACGCGTAGAACGCTCAGGCCAAAAAGCCTGACCTCATAGTGAGGGACGCAGAGACAGAGAGAGGGGAGAAACACATCATCACACCCTGCTTCATTCACAGTGAAAGCTAAATAAACAGCCCATTTATCAAACACTCTCTGCACTGCTCTCTTTCTCTCTCTGTGTCTAATCCAATTTTTTTCTCTGGGACTGTCCTCTCTCCCAGGACTCTTCCTCCTCTTTCTTTTCATTTCCCCCTGTCTCTCATTCCAATTCCTCCTCTCTTCCTCACCCCTGCTCGCACTATACATACTGCCTCCATAGATTTCAATTGTTCAGCATTTTCATCTGTACACGGCCCGGCCCAGTAATTGAAAACAGATCAGACTGTGAAATCCAACCCATTTGAATACTTTTGACTTTATAAAAGAGAAAATGTTCTTTCTCCGGCCCTACCGTCCAACTCCCACTCTGAAAATAAAGCTTTGGCGGGCAGACTTCACTTGTAGAACATTTCAGCCAGCGCTTTGCAATTACAGGAACGTCTAGAATAATCACAACAAGTTTAGTCTTAGCAGAAGTTGCGAATATCATACCTCAAATTGTTCATGTTCTGTGCTTTGAGTGAAAGGGCAGTGCAGGGTTTGTCACGCATACTGTGATAATGCATGCAGAGCATTAAGGGTGAATTACCGTATGTTCTCTATAGATATATCAATTCCTGACTGCTCAGTGGCCTTAAACTGTCCCTACCGATGAGTTTTTGTCGGTGTCGAGGAGAGTTTGTGAAGCGGAACGCAAAATGTAGATATTGACCCCTAGAGTTTCTTTGATCTCAAAATAAAAATTGTACAACATTTGCGTACTGCAGAGGGGACAAACAAATTTAAGCTTTAGAACAGATAAATGACTGGAACTTCTTTGCATTTCATTAATACTCAAATTTACAGATATCGACTGATTGAGTTCTTTTTTTACTGTAAGATTGTTGTGAAAGATAACAGGCAAAACTCATTATAGAAACATAAATGCCATGGACAGATTGCTGGACATGCCTCCCCTCTTAGTCAGAGCCTCTGTTTGAAGTAAAAATGACATTTCTTGTAGGAAAGTTTATCAGATGACTCAAAGGCACTTGGGATGACAACAAAGAGATAAAACAACTACAAAAAAGATAAAAACAACTACAAAGGGATGAAACACATCAATAAAGAGACAAAAACTACAATAGAGATGGAAACAACTACAAAGAGATAATGAAATGACTACCAAAGAGATAACAAAGAAACAAAAAACAACATTGAAAAGACAAATAAATACAAAAGAGATAAAAACTACAAGGAGACAAAAAACTGCAAAGAGACAAAAACAACTAAAAAATAAGCTAAAACAAGAGCTCAAATAGATACAAAATAACTATAAAGAGACACATTTTTTTTGACAACTGCCTTCAAAATTTTCAACGAAAAAAATTGAACATATTCATCTAAGGCACACTCTGTTTCTATTGCATGTACTCTCATATTGACCTTCACAGCTACATTTTTAATGAAAGAGAAATAATTTTGCTGTCTCTTCATCAGAAAATGACTATGATGTAGCTTTTATAAATAAAACCTGGACCCTTATTAACCTCTGAGAATTATACTTTAAAATGCCTTTTAAAAGAGACAACAGGTTTAACCTACAACTCTGCCATCGCTGACACCCAGGTCAAGCCTGGTGGAGCATCTGCTGCTGCCATGTGTGTTTCTGTGTGAGTGAGGAGGTGAGAATATGATAGACAGTGGTGTTAGGTTGATAGTGTTGCTGACCTCTCACTCAGTTAATGTGACGCACACACTTGCTTGGCTTGGCTGAGAGCAGAATGCAGGTGTAAATAATTCAGATGGACGAGGATTAGGGTTGCAGCCGAAAGATCGCAGTATTTATAAGAATTTCTGGCCAAATCTACTCTTTTTCACAGAGGAAATAACTGTAGAAGACAGGCTTTAGTAGCATGCCTGCAGTTATGTATTTGTGTGTTTTATCATGCGCTGAAAGCTACCTCATAGGCTGGAAAGAAACTTCTCCAAACCACATTAACATTATCCACAACTCTTGTAAATAATGAAGTATGGCCTTGAAATGCTACAGCAATAAGGCCTGGTTCAACTTTTCAACCCGCAGCTGCTGCTTCTTTTTGTCACGGTTCATTCCGATATGACTGCTTTTCAGTTTGTACATGTGGCAAAAGTTTCTAATCCAACAAATGTCAGCAGAGTCCAATATTCAGACTGTTAAACAGTGAGCCATCATGCGCAGTTTGATAGTGTCATCCAAGATCAAAGCTCCTGTGCCTGATATCTCTGAAACGACTGGATGAAATGCTTCCTCTGTATTTCAATTAAAAAACAAAACGAAAAACAATTTCACAACATGTTTAGATACATTTTCACGAATTCTGTAGTTCAAGACAAATTGTGGCAAAGAATGTTGGCCGTATATGGCCGACACGCTGTTAGTGCAGGACTATCCATCTCTTTACTCCCAGTAACACAAAAGAGAAAGATCCTGAGAAGAGTGGACAGCTCACTGCCCACTTGGCCACTGTGTTCTCATTAATGGATGTCGGAATCAAAGCATGTCTCCAACATCGGGGGCCAAGTGGCCAATCCTGAACTGCAAGGCACCCTCTGGCATCCCAGAACCCCTGCTCTAAATCTGTCCACATCAAGGAAGGAATCTCTTTCAGTCAACTTGGGAGTAGTGGAAAGGAGGAGGAAGGGCACAAGAGTGGCAGTTTCCTTTATCATAGACATCTCAGGATGAGAGCTGGGTGATGGAAGAATTGTGTTTTTTCTCTATCTTACCTGATTGGGAGCGGTGCAAGAGGCTTTGACTGCATCCAAGCATTGGTCTGCAATTACAGACCTTTGAGCAGGGAAAGACTGCAAAGACGATGGCGTGCCATAAACTAAAATCCAGACTTCTAAATGACTAAACGACATCTCAGACTATATGTCCATGTTTTACTACACTCCAAGCCTGATAGGGAAACAAGTGGACTCTTCGTATCTTGTTGCCCAGTCATAGTATGACAGTATAAGTGACAAGGTCATAGTTCGGTACATTTTAAGTGCAGCATAGAGAGAAAACTGGTTGCATTAATGCCCGAGAAAAGCATGGTACCACATGGTTTGAGAGTTCATAAAAAGTTGAACCTGAAGTGCTTCCAATCATAAACGTGGTAGCTGTGTAATTTTAGTGAGGCATTTACTGGTGACACTGGATCTACACGGCTGAACACAGTCATCTGTGACCCTTAAATGACCCTCTGTCACTCCACTGAGAGAAAAACGATCGACCGTAAAACTACCACCTTAACAAGCATGACTCCTAACCTGTCTTTGTAGATTAATGCTTCGAATAAATCAGGCACTTCTCAGCACTGTTTGGAACAATATGCATCAACTATATATCTACAACAGAAAACATGGCTCAGAAAACACGTCTGGTGTTCATCTCAGTCTTATTCATGATACAATAAGAGTATTCTGAGAGACGAGAATTATCTGTCATTCACAATGATCAACCATTTTAAAGGTGTTACCTCAAACTGTTAATCTTTTACCTCCATTAATGGTATCTGCAACATTATCACTGAAGTTAAAGAGGTTGTGAGAATTATTACTCATTCGGTAAAAGAAACTGTTGAATGCTTCAGCCACTGTAAGAAGAGCTCTCCAAAGTTTGAAATAATAACCTTGATGATGTCATCAGGGTCATGTCGGCTTGGGTTTTAAGATCTAAAACTTTGAAACTGAAGGCCAGCATTTCAAATTGGAGGTGAAGGTTTGATAGAAGTGGACATTTGGGAGGCATGGGGGTCTAATTAGAGACACTTGGGGGTTGGATTATGGGAAGTGTAGGCCCCAGCCTACACAAGGTCTAAAAGCCAGGGTAGTTTCCAGTTTATATTCTTTATCTTGTTTGTACCCCAACTTTATAGAAATGCAATACTAAATTTGTAATTCATTACATTACTTGTCATAGAATTACTTGTACTTTTATGAGTATTTTCCATAATTGAGAGTACAATTGGTATTAATACCTAAAACTTTCAGCACCATCTTTGTAGCCAATAAGCCTATCAGACCATAAAAGGACAAAAACCTTGAGAGTGGATCATGACCACCGAGAACTAAGCAGGTGATTCTGTTTTAATAAATGTAAATCACTGTGGAAATGACGCATGTGCAAGAGTTTCTATTACGCTCATGCAATCATCCACAAACAGATGTAGAAAACACCCTTAAACATCTGTTTGCACATCAATAATTGTGCCCGCTCCACCAATGGTTCGACCTGTCTGAGAACAACGGCAGTGAAGAAAACGTACAACGGATTGTGTTTCACCAGTGAAATTCGCTCCAGCATCAGAACGGTTGTCATTACGCAGGACGCATGGTTTTTGTATGTACACATCACTTATAAATTTGCCTTCAGGACGGGATAAAGTGGCATATGGTTCAGTTTTGTCAGCAGTTCTTGATGAGATCAATGACTTTTTCACTTTGTGAAATTGACTTCTTACAATTTTGCACTTTTAAAAGAAAATATTTACCTTCTCTGTTTGCTTGACTTAAACTACGAAAAAAAGCTCTGAAAGTCAAGCACCGGAAAAAGGAAACGTAAATCCCATTTACTGCAAAGATCCATGTTGATTGAGAAAAAAAACAACGTTCAATTTAAATGGTTTTGGAGATGGTCTGTAGACTTCAATATACTTTCAAAGGCAGGAAAGAAGCAAGCAGGGATAATCACATCCAAAGTTTTGACACAAGTAATCTTCAGAGACGTGATATCAATGAGGGCTCTTCTGTAAACATACAAGTGTAACATGACTTCTCTCTAAAGCCCTCTAAAGTGCTGGACCACCTGTGGACCCCGCAGGCTGTGAGACTGCTGAGATCTCTGCTATAATGACTTGGCAACGACTTGACTCTGCTCTTCCAAAACAATCAAGTGTGGACGGTGAGTATAGCCAAGCCTCACAGGCTAAATGGACCTCCGGCATGAAGTAAGCAAGCAGATAATCACATGAATTATTTCTGGGGAAAAAAAGAGGAAATCACCCTTATAAATGATGGAAACAAAAGACAAAATGTAAAAAAAGTAAGGACAAGTTGTAAATCACTTATATTCGCCAACCATCGTTTTAACCAGTCTTCAATCTAACACACAGACCTTGGCATGCTCTGAAGGGAATATATCAAACTCTGGACTAATACAAACATCTCTGATTATGATTCCACATCATCCGTTTTACAGTTGGGCAGCCTCATCTACCAGGAGAGAGAGAAAGCATTAACATGATACCTCAGTCTTCTCAGAGAAAATTGGCACCAAGCTCACTGAGAATCAAGAAATATTAGGACCACCTGCTCCTCCTGCGAAACACTTACAGAGTGAGTCCAAGTCAAACCTGTGATCCCTTATTGATTTCACTTTACTTAACACGCCTGATTCACAGGCTGAGACGTGGATCATGCGAACGGGTGAGCAAATTATCGTGAGTCACGATGTTACTGGTGGTCCTAATGATGTGAACACAGTGGATTTACAACCGCACTTACATGTGTTCTGTAACAAATCACCTCTCTCTGTCAGTCTCTCCCCCTCCACTCCTCTATACCTTCGGAAAAATGGGAGCTGCTAATACTTGTAAAAGCCAACAGAGAGTGATGTTCATCACAGCCTTCAAAATTACGGAGCAAACAGCCTACTTTCCCATCGCCACTGATGCCAGTTGAAGCCAAGCAATTACAAGTAATCCCACTTGTTTAACTTCACTCTTTAAATTTCTATTTTCATGTTAAACTGAATCCTAAAGTCCTTCTGTTATTTTAATCTTTTTTTCATCCTTTCCATCCATACAACACGTACAGTACATTGCACAACTGAAGAGGCACATTGCCCTACCCCTCATTGCCCCTTTGCTCGGGGGTTAATTATGTACATTTCATTTACAGTGCTAATTGCTGGCTGTAATAAGTGAAGAGTTTAAACAAAGAGGGAGCAGATTATGCTGAACAGAATTGTATCCGTGTGGCCCCTGTGGATCAGCCTTTAAAGAGTACTTAGAGACTCATTTGGCACACAAGACTAAGGACTAAGTAGCAGTTTTTACGACAAACTGAGCCAAAGTTGTGTACATAGGTTTTCTAAAAAACTTTTACTTTTATTTTCTTTAATTACAAAAGTATAAGTGCCATACAAAACAAACAATAGCAATTAGAGTTAGATTAAATCCAGCAAACCCAAACGTCCGTTGTTGCTTTTACACTCAGTTGCTTAAAAGCAGCAGAGAGCACAAAGGAGTGGTATGTCCCCTCAGATTTGGTATAAACCAGAAGTTGTTTGTGACATGTGGGAGAGAATAGGAAGTTTGTTGCTGTTCAGTGCACTTACATCATGTCTCCATGTCCTGCTTATTATTTTCTTATTCAACATGTCAATCTGGCGAACCCAAGACGGTCGGACATCGATTGCAGCAGTGTTCCTTTTGTGCAGGCCGCTGTTAATGACTTCTCTGGACCGTGTCTTGCGTTTTCTCTGCTTAGCTTCCTCTGCATAGCCAGCCCCCTAACTTTATTTCAAGCTTCTGAACAGCTAAGTGACAGACATGTGGGGCAGAAATAAAGACCCTTTGAGTTTGGGGATGCATTTTCTCGTCTGGGTAAGATCATTGGGTCAGAGCGACAGTGGGGAACAGCAGTGACTTCAGTGGTATGATAATGACAAATTCCTTCGTTATAGCAACTCTGAGGGTTACTGTAAGGCAGGAATCCATCATGACGTTTCATTGTGGAAGTCATCTTATGCCTACTTAGTAGAGTTTAGTAGCAGTTTTGTTTGTATTCATTAAAATTATTTGTTATTAAGCGTTGACAGTACCGCTCATTGCGACAGGATGCCTGATTCTAGTCTCTGAAAACAGGTCAGAGGTAAATAACATTAAAGTGACGTTTGATTAGTTATGACAGAGGGGCTGGGATGCTCACACTACAGATTTTTTTTTTTTTTAAAAAGTAGTGCCAAGACAATTTGCTGCAATCAAATTCAATGTTTATTCCACAGGAGGTGTTTTAGAGCCCGCCTGACCTCGCATTCTCTTTTTCCTGAACTCGTGAAAAGACTGTCTTCGGAACTTCCTTTGTGCCTCCACAGAACCACCGAGCTCTGCACAAATCCCATGATCCACATCACTCCATCAGACCAGACTGCTGCCCTGGGAGCAATGTCGGGTGATGGGGGCTGC
This sequence comes from Diplodus sargus, assembly GCA_903131615.1. Classification (NCBI taxonomy): domain Eukaryota; kingdom Metazoa; phylum Chordata; class Actinopteri; order Spariformes; family Sparidae; genus Diplodus; species Diplodus sargus. The sequence goes on from CAEMYA010000212.1 coordinate 1,239,422, forward strand.
TGCCGACACCATGTGACAGAGACCAGGGCTGTATTTAGAATATTGTAACAAGCCGGTGTTATTCACACCAAAAACACAGACACAGTGTGAGCTTTGAGCGCTATTCTGGTACATCACCTTCACAGGTAGCAGCTCTGGTCCCGAGATTTATTTGTTCAACTTTAAAGAACACATTCAGAGCGGGGTGGCAGAAAGGACAGAAAGGGTTTTTCCCCCCGATTCCACGAGCCTCTTATTTAACCATTGAATACTATCTATTTATATCCTGCCGAAAAATACAGTCCCACTCACAGAAAGCATCAGAGGCACTCTTTCTCCTTTCTGTGGAGAACACAGGACAGCTTTGTGTTGCCCCAAGGTTTTTCTCTATTCCTTACTGCTTGTTGCCAAGGTCTTGTGCTCACAAGCTGAGACCAAGGATAAAGATGCATTAAGGGACATGTGTACTTTTTTTCTCTCACACTGGAATGAAAACCAGGCAGAATTTTGTTGGGAGAAAGGAAAACTTTGCTGCGCTCTGCATGGCACGCTGTTACTTTTCAGAACAATATCCGATTTGTCCTCTGCGCTCGAGTAACCTTGGAAGAGCTTCTTTAAGAATTGCTGCGCTGATTATGCAATAAAATACACAAGTGCTGGCTTTTAAGGTGACTGAGGAGAGTCCAGCATGTTTCTAGATGTTACAAACACAGTGTCAAACTTTTCTGTCCAAAGAATTCCACACAACTTCTCTACAAATCTTCAAATCAAATAATTTGTAATACATCCAAGTGAGCCAATTCTACATTCGGCACACAAGGAGCATGATGCAGATTGACAGAAAAGCTCCCACCCTCTCCATATTTAAGTAATCCTTTAGCAAGCTCCCTCTCTGCAGGATGCTTTCAACCTACAGCCCATTTCCATCGCTCTGAATGGAGGCATTGATGGAGTTGTTCTTTTGTTGCACGTATCAGCCGATTGCGTTATTCGCTACACCAAGAAATTCCCTGCAGGACTCTGTTCAGGCATATATTGTTGATTTGGTGTAAAAACTACTCTTCCATCAAAGTCTCACAACTTTGTTAGGCCTGCAAGGACTGATTGCAGTACCCTCACGCGAAGAAGAGAAGTTTGGGGCAAAACAGCTCCAGGCTTCAAAAAATGACTCCTCAAAACAAACTAAATGTGAAAATGCCCCAGGTTTGTTTTGATATCGTAGACTCTACGCTTACCTTGAAGACAAACATCTCTCTCCTCAGTATGGCAAGGGTGTTGAAGCCTCCGTCGCAGATGTTGGGTTTGGCGTTGGGGTGGGATGGTCTGTCTCCCGGGGGCAGCCTTGGAGGTCGTGTCTGCCTGTCTGGCTTCCGGGGGTCTGAGGGAGGATTGGAGCGGGGAGGGGGCGCCGTTGGCAAAGGCTTGGTGGGCTGGGGAATCTTATCAGGGGGCCCTGGAGGGAGTCAGAGAAAAACAACATCTCACTATATGATATTTGCAACCAGATATTCCAGATTTCACTTTTGTCGACTACATTTCTTTGCAATAAATGCAAATTGATGCATGAGAAAAATAGTAGATGTGCATCTGAGTTATTCACACGTTTAAACTCAGCTATAGCAACTGTACACAAATCTCTTAAGTATTAGTTCAACATCCTGGGAAATACACCTGTATACTTTCTTGCTTAGAGTTACAATGGATACCACTTGGAATACAATGGATACAGATAAATATTATTTTATAGCCCGACTGATATTTGGGGCAGATGCAGGTACAACCTTCAGGAGAAACATACATATATATGTGAAATCAATTTGTTAGCTGTAATATACACATTTGAGCAATATCAGGCAACACATACACCAACATGGATATTTTTTGTGATAGACAGATAACTGATACATTGGTCAGGCTCTACTCCAGATTCCAAAAATCTTAATTTTAGCCTCTACTAACTGTATTAGCCCTGATTTAGTTGTTATGGTAGTGCGTAAATCTTTGATTATTACTGGGCCAATTACAGCCAACCAGATACCTGAGCTCGCCTGAGAACTACATGTTTAAGCCAAGTTTATCTTTTTCACCTGTAACTTGAACTTAAATGGCAAAGAAAAAGGGTGAGAAGTGAAGAGGAAATGTAGTAACAAGGAGTTAAGGACCAAAGAAAAGGAAATAAAACATGAGGAGAAGATAGAAAAACAAGATGAGGCCCTGTGAAAGTCAGCATGCAGAGTTAAACACTGCCAGTTTCAGGGATCCAGCTCACCAAAGCACAACATGATATGTTGAGATGACTAAAACAGAAAATCAAAAGCATAAGGGGGAAGAAAGTATGCACTGTATAGATAAAAATAAAACGTCCTCACAAACAACGGCCAAGACATTTCACGTTCATGATTTGCATGAGAGAAAGAGAGCGAGAGACGTACAGAAGGAAAACAGAGGAGAGGAGGTGGAGGGAGGGCAAACGTGTGGGTTGTTTGTATGAATAATTGAGCGCATGACGACGCATGAATAACACACTGTGTGACTGTGAGAACAACGATATGAGTTGCCATGTGTTGATTGGGGCCAACCATTGCAGGAACAGATGACAAAGATGCAAACATGACAAGTGAAACCCCATCACCTCCAAAAAAGTATCACTGAATCACAAATAATGGCCTCATTCAGGAATGCTGCATATTGGATTTAATCAATCAACAAACGGTTTTAAAGTCAATGAATGAAAGAGGATTAAAGAAGTCAATAAGCAATAAATCCATGGACTTCTCCATCTATAGTGAGCAACTAAACAAAGAAACAAAGGATGTTGAACAGTTAAACTAGTTGACACACTAGCTGATGATCAGAGGATTAAGAGGAAACACTGCTTTGCCAGACATCTCCCAGTCGGCACCAACTGATCTGCGGTCTGCACCAGAGATTCCATTCACTGACTGAACTAAATCCCCTGAAATACACCCCAGATTAGTGGAGCCAAAGCACTCTGCCGTTATGTAAGCATTGGGAAGACTCGCAGTCGGATGGACATGTAGACAAATATGTGAATGTGTACAGACACAACAATTACGGTTAATGAAAATTAAACGTGGCAGATACGCTGTTATGTTGTGAACATTTTAGCCACCACACAACTACATTTGTTCCCATCCATCCGCTACTCTCCAGGTAGTCCCACATGTTTGACCGGCGGTCGCCCATGTGCCACGAGGCCCAGCCAATCTCTGCAGCGTCTCATTTCACTGATTAGTACACTTTAAACCAAACAACAGGGATCTAATCAGAGAACTCAGCTGGTGTGGTGATTGACACCAGTGAAAATCTGCACACTCCTGGGCCTTCATTGAACATAGATGGAAACCAATATTCTAGACTGAGAACAAAAATGAAGAGACTGTCTAAGTGTCCTTAAATGTCTAATTCGGCTTGTAGTATGACTTTCCATTAAAGGAGGAAAATCCAGCCAAAAGATATCACCCTCTATCTCATCTCCATTATTATCCATGATCAGAATTTTGCTCATTAACTTCATTTTAGGCTGTAGCCAGCCTTGATATAATCTATATATCTATATTTCTCCATTTGCACCAGTAAAACACACTGAAGAGGGTCATTTGGCGCAAGCTTCATATCTGCCATGCTGCTACCTAAAACTAATCATGTGGCATAATTTACAATACGTCACCCAAGGAAGAACCACAGGGCTAACACTTTATTAAGTTACTTAAAACTTTAGTAATTTTTTTGTTGCAAAGTTGCAAGTGATGTTTGTAAACCTTTACATTGCTTAGGTGCTAAATGTAAAAACTGGCCACCTGTCAAATTAATTAAAGTATACATGCTAGCTACAGCTGCTGTTAGCTAGTAAGCTCAGTTAACCGTGCAGCTGGCAGTAGTATCTGCTGACTCCATTAGTAGACCTGGAGCTCGGAGCACTGGGGGAGTGTTGGTCCTAACTTTTTATCTCTATTATGGGTCACATGTTCACAAAACACTGGATCCTGCAATTCCCATGATGCAAATAAAGACTTCCATACATTTGCTTTTAAATACTAAATGATTCTACCCATCAGTGCCAAATGACTTTATTAGCTACACTGTGTATTCAGAAGTTTGTTTTTCTTTGTACAGTGATGTGTTGGCTTTCTTTACTCTGCTAGCTGTGTAAACAGGAAGTCAGCTCCACTCTTCAAACGAGTGGGAAGTCATTATGTTCAAAGCTCAGTGAGAAAAACAGTGATTTGTTCACTGGGATTTAAAAAAAAAAACAAAAGCATGATGGTAATTCCACTTTCATATGTTTGTATATGATCTGTATTATTTATAAGTACTCACAGGCTGCTAAAACTTTTAGCTGTTAAGCCTATAAATATATCCAGTGAAGTTTAGGTTGTTAATTATTCAGGAGAAATGACTGTGTGTTTGCACACAGGAACATAAATGATCTGAGGAATAAATGCAACCAGCAGGCTTTTCCTCTCTACTGTACTGTGACCTCAGCTCTGAGGTGAGAAACGGAAACAGCTACTGGATGTCCAAAACTGTAACAGTGGATCGATCTTCACTATCAAGCTCATCCTACCCGTCAGACCTTTTCTTCCCACAATTCATTGTGTGATCCTGCTTCACTCCCACTGACTGCAAATCAAAGTCCTGAATTCAACATCCAATTTACAACATTACACCTGTTCTCTTCCCAGCTCTCCATCCCTTCTCTGACACCTCACCCACAATTCCATTCATGTCTCACTATATGTCTCTGTCTAGAAAGTCATTCCCATTAATCCCTGTTCAACCTTAATGTTGCAACTTCTACTTCTACCTTTGTCCCTGTTTAGCCTCCTCATCTCACATCCCTGTTGCCATGACGAAGGAAAGGAGGCCAACTGCCAAACAAGACTGAGAGAGGAGCTGCCATCACTTGTCCTGCCCTTCAACTCCTGGTACAACATGGAGGAGGAGGAGGAGGAGCAGCAGCGGAGAGGAGTTAAACACGAGAGGGATGAGGAGAGATTTGATCGCTTGCCCAGGTCTGTCACTCCCAGAGGTACGTGCCCTGGCTATGTAAGCAGATGGCAGGCTTCTTTTGTGCTCGTGTGTGTCGGTGTGTGCGTGCGTGTGTGTGAGCGCAGCAATTCATGTGACAGACCAGAGTCATCTCAGCTGAGTGTGACTGGTTTACAGCCACGACAGCTGGAAGGGACAATACTGTCACTTCCCCCCCGACTTGTTTCTTACTTTGAATGTCAAACTGGGGTTAAAACGACACTTGAACATTCAAAGAAATACAAAAATTCATACATATAAGAAACAAATCGACCTCATTACAATCAAAAGCCCGTCTAGATTGAGGTCTCAGCCAGTTCTACCCTGATGTAAAACTAATTCAACTCTGAGAGTGTTAAAATGGAGACTACACTGATGCTTACATAAATCCCTAACCGTCAAATTGAATTTCACACTTCTGATACACCCGCCCCTGAGCTGCATCAGCTTTATGAGTAGACAAAGCACCGCAATCAGCATCTGTCAACTCAAAATGTGTGTCAATGAGGAATGTGTGGGTGCTCTGATGATGAAGCTCTCGCCTCCTGCAATCTTAAATTTAGGTCTTAATCTTAGATCTGTGCTTTATCTACTTATCAAAGTTGTGCCAAAACTGGGTTAGAATTACACAGACAAGACACTACCCAACTTATGAGAGACCTAGTTATGATGTCTAACTTCTGGCTTGGTTACGTTGTCATTCAAATGTTAAATATTGTGTTGGGACACATATTTTATGCTGAATCAGTTCAACACAAATTTGCACCTTTGACCAACAGCAAACTGGCTGGACAGTGCTGACTTCTGATGTGAGGAAATAGCAGTTTTGAATTACGACGTCTTTGTATCATGTTACCGATATGTCTACTGAAGTTAGCATGCTAACAATCTAGCCCCAGCCCCTTAGACCAGCAGTAAGAAGTTAACCGGGTAACATTCTGCCCCCTATCTGTTTTGAGCATGAATTTGACAGGTGGCCAATTCTTACATATTGCACTTTTAATCTTATCGACTTCTAAAGAATAAATACCCTTGCCTACTGTCATTTGACGTTTTCCCACCAAAGCCAAAAGCCAGATGTTGATGGGTGTTAGTGGGATTTATCTTCCAGTGTGAAATGGGTTATCAGTTAGTTTCTTGGCAAGCTTGCTAGACAGCCTTAAAAGTTAATATGATTGATTGGCCCTTGAATGTTTCCCAGACGTGTTGGCAGGTAATTGGCCAGCTACAGTAGATGTCCACTAGCCCTGCAAGAAGTCCCTATGTCAACAAGTTCAAAGAAATATTTCACAAAGCTATTGATGTGTGACTTTCTGGTATGCCATTACTCTGGCATGCAAATAAGACCTCAACTGGATTTATAGTCCCGCTGAACATCTAAATGAAGCCTTACCATAAATCTTCTGGATGCCCAGCAGGTCGTCCATGGGCAGTTTAAAGTTGTCAGTGTCCATGTACTGGTAGAAAGGAGCCATGATGGCTGTGGGGTCGTTGGAGTGTTCAAGGCCCAGCGCGTGGCCGAGCTCGTGGACCGCTACCAGGAACAAGTCGTTACCTGAACACGCAAAGAGAGGGAAAAGTCTGTCAGCGCTATGTTTACAGCATTTTATATCTCTCACAAGTTGCACCTGCTCAGTTTGGCAGTGACAGCAACTTTCCTTCAAAATAAAGCCAACTTTTGGGTCAAAGAAACTATAGAAGCAAAGTCAAAATGAAAGAAGCTTCAGGCAAGTATATAGGCAGTAGACAATAAAATTGTTAACGTACGGTCCTCGGAACAATATAAATCCAAGCATGTTTGAATGCGTGTCTGTGAGCATAGATAATCCACTACTTATGTATCTAATGAGTGGATTATGTAGCGAACAGCCATTGATGGGACGTATAACACAGAAACATGCATACATACACACATACACACACATTCACTCTCACAGAGCGCAGAAAAGCCAGCGCTCTGTAATTAGTCTCGAGCCATGGTAAGCCGATGACTACGCCGGGTTGACCTTTTGACTCAGAAACCCTCTGTGGCAGACAGCCAAGCCTGAACCCAATCCCAACTGTATTAGATTTGGATATTTGGGATTTAAAGCCGCCCGTCCGTGCCCCATTCAATCTCCTCAACTTCGTCACTAGCGATGAACACAACAACAAAAAACACTCCTCCTCAAAGTCCTCTCTGATCTTATGCCAAGATGTCGAATCCGACCCATAAAAAAACTTGTCGTTATTGTTGAGAAACTTGTGGGTTTACAATCAGGGTTAGGTTGCTATGTATAATTAATACCAGGGAGAAGCTAACACGATTCCAATGAGACATCTACTGGCTAAAAACAAACACAATTCCATTACTTCGTCAAAGCCTTTAACACTCAATCATAAATACAAATGTTATGACGAACTGATCTACTGGCATTAAAAATCTCATTTCACGACAACACAGAAAATATTGGTGGATTGGTGTATGAAATTAGGCTGGTCAAATGTTTGGTTTCATGGGTGACCCTCCGATGCTCTTACCACTGCCACCTCTCTGATGTTGTCAATTTTACCTTTCTCTCTCTTTCTTAAGACACAGAAAGACTGGCCAGGAATGAAAAACAGCATCACTTATTCATTGCGATTCCTGCTAAAGTGAGGCACTTATCTGTGGCAAATCTGTCACATGAATAACACATCAGCAGATACAGGCGGTGACTCAGATCGCTTCTTAGCAGGTACAGTACAATGCTCGAGAATTTAAAGACCGGGCTACCACTGAGAGATGGCTTAATTGGAACCTTGTAAAGTATATTTGACTGTATAAATGTCAGTGAGTCTTTATAGGGCTGATGTAAAGCCCTCCACCGCACCGGGTGTAACAGGACAGCCAGACAGCGGTAAGATCCAGAGTTTTGCTGAAAAAGCTCCACCGTTCAGCCAAATTCTTCCAATGAAAGTAGATGGCTTGTGAAAACAGAAGAAGTACAGCAAGTGAGGCAAAATTTATGCAAGCTTGTAATATTGAACAAGTGTCTGGAGATAGAGTTTATGGCAAATAAAGAGAGGCAGAGAGGAGAAAGGAGATAAAGCAGAGAGAGAAACGGCTCAGGGATTTAGGAAAGACTTGTGGAGGAAATGGGGTCACGCTCATCCGCAGCTGAAGACCCTTCTTCAGGCAATTTCCTATGATGGGAGTGGAAGCAGAGGAGTAGGAGAACTCAATGTAGCGGGAAAAAAAACCCACTGAAATATCATTGTTGAATTAATTGTGGTACACGAATGTGACCATGGTCCATGACAAATTCTAGGTTTTTGCTTCATCTTCTTTCTCGTAGATGTGTAGTTGGTGCAAAGGACTGTCAAGGCAATTACAGAAGCATAGAAAATGTGTATGATTGCTGAGTGCACTGACTCTGATTTGCATACATTTCAAAAGACTTTATGGCCAAATAGAAAGAAAAAAAAGATACTGATTTGAATATATCAGCTGAGTTGTAGATGTAAATGTAGGCTTTAAAACGCTTCTGAAATAAGCTTTGATGCATTCGATTACACAACTGTGTTATATATGCAATACAAGTTTTAGTATCAGTGAAAGTATTGCTAAACTTCTTTATTTACTGACAAATGTAGTACAAGTTCAATAGAGCTGTACCGATGCAAGTCCTGATGCACCAGATTCTCTTGTCACATCGGCTGCATGAGTAAATGGAAAGACTGTCTGTCTTTATACATCTCCGTCTTGTTCCATCCCTCAATCTTGAGTCTGTCTTCCCGCCTCCTGAGGCCATTTGAGGTCAGCGTTGTCACTTTGTGTTGGTTGCTTATGTAAGTCACGCTGTGGTAGACAGGGACATCCTGTTGGCCCCGGGGCCACAAACAAAGCCGAGGCAGTTTGTACTGCCTGGCTAATTATCAGCTGGAAGGTATATGGAGCCCACACAGTGGATGGTAGAGTGTGCAGAGAGACCGGGAGAGGATGAGGCAGGGAGCGAAGGATGAAAGAGACAAAGAGGTAATGCGAGGGGATAGTGTACGAGGAGGAGAAAAGAAGCAATGTGAAGGTGGGAGAAGAGATGAGTGGGAGACAGATTCGAAAGAGTGAATAAATACAGAGATAAACAAGGTGAGCTAAACTGAGGAGAAAGGGCGTTCGGAGTGATCCCTGCATGAGAAAATGCGGAGAAAAAGAACAGGATGATAAAGAGAAGCGGAAAATCTGAGGCGAGGAAAACGATAAGGCTCAGGACTATTTGTTATCCCGTAAGATGTTCCAATGTTCCAGCAATCGCAAAAGATGGAGATGATGAATTACACGACTGTAACCTTTGACCTTGGCATTTGTAACATCACCCCTTCCTGTCAGTGGCTGTATCTCAGCCCCTGACACAAAACATAAAGCAGAAAACATAGCCTGAACAGCAGGATACAGCTGACGAAAACAATGCCAGCAGATGAAATACATTACAAAGCTCTGCAGGACTTGTGTGATAACCCACTGAGGGCACCAGCTTTTTTTTTTTGGTTTTGAGGGGGAAAAAGAACAGACAGAGAGTCCTATATTTTCACCACACTGTGATTCATCACTCGCATCTGTTCCGTCCACTGGTTTGGCCAGGAATTTATTATAAAAATATCTCATCCTGTCGACTATTTTATGCATAAAAGATATATTCCTAGCAACAAAGCCTCCAAAATCTGGTATTGTTTAATCATTCCATGTTTATTTCCATTACAAGCAGGCAATGATCACAGCATGGCAGCTCGCGGTTGCAGCAGTCTTGCAGACACTCTCCTAAGGATAGGTCAAGGTTGCTGCTAATGAGATAGTGTAGCCGAGAAGCGAAAAAAACAACTGAAAAATAAAGGAGGAAAGATAGAGTGGAAGAGGTGGAGGAGGAGAGTCGCTGGAGATTTATGATCAGACATACCTCTCTCTGTCTTTCCCCACAGGGTTGCAGTAAAGTAAACAGGGGTTGTGATTAGAAACCAGAGACCTCTACCTGGCTCTTCCTCCATAATTTACCGGCTCCCTGCACATGCCACTGCCCCAGCCGCCCATCTGCTGGCTGGGGGCACACGTGACATGGGAATACCGGATTTCAGACATAAACACACAGAGATAAACACACTCTGGCCCACAAATCAGATATGGGGCCCTGGACAGTGCTGTTCAATTGCAGTAATAGCTCAGGTTGTCAGCGCAGGTCTCCAGGGGCTTGTAACCCTCTCTGCTTCCTTACCGTTTAACTAAGCGTCTGGGGTTTGCCCAACACATGACATTTGACGTCAGCTACAGGCCTGGCTATCCACTTGTTGGTTTCCCTATTCTTCTGCAAGTTTTTCCCTGAGCTTTCAGATGTTCATTATCACCCCCGTGGTTGCATTTGACAAATTACTAGCACTGTCGAGGGACCAATTTTCTCTCTCCAGTCAGGAAGGCTTTTGAAAACACAACAACCTCTTGCGACGTTAATACCATATCCACATCTTGAACTAGAGCAAGCCCCCAAACAAAGCTCTGACAACCCTCACTGCTCCAATTGTGCCAACGAGGATGCCCAGCAGAGACAGACAATTTGAACTCCTCTGCCCTTTCTTTAGAAAACACAGCTGCAAGTGTTTCTGCCGTTTAGTGATGTCTCGGTCACGAACGAATCAGTTCGAAGGAACGACTCTTTAACACGAACGAACTGACCTGATTCCCCATTTCACTTCTCTCTCGTTCGATCGTTTGTTCTCAGACCAGTCGCTGTGTTGTTCACTGTTTAGTTATCAGAGTGGTGAGGAGGACTGAGAGCCAGCCAATCGTATGCTGAGTCTAGGACACTGTCGTCGAATTTTAGCCAATGAGAAACAGGAAAGCATAGCAACCGTTTCCATGAAAAATAAATAAATAATCATTTTGTTCGTAGCTCATCGTTCTCGTTCGTTCGCTGCTTCCTCTCCTGTCGTTCTCGTTCAGTCAGTCAGTCACTCGTTCTTGGCTTGCATGAACGCTGAGAACTGTGCATTACAGGATTCCCCGCTAAACGACCGGAAGCGCAACTGAACGAAACGAACGAACGACTTGAACTTTTTTTTCTGCTGAACTGACCGACGGGAGCTGAATTTCTACATCGAACGATGAAATCCACCTCTACTGCCGTTATCTTGATGCTTTCAGCCAACTCTTTCTATCATCCATTTATGTTAGCTAACTGCTTAGCCTCTGCCTCGATCGCAACATGAAGGTATGTTTAGGTCGTACAGCTTATGTGTACAGTAAAGGGATATCTTTTTGTTATTAATCATAATTTCATTTTTTAAATTAGGGTTAGTGTTAGGTTTTCAAGCAATCTTTTTGTGTACCCCGTAGCACCTGCAAGCAAAGTTCATAAGTCGGTATGGTACAGGGAAGAAAAATTAAAATCATATTTTAGTGTAGAGTCAATGAAAAATCTTTCATTTACATCAAGGTACTGTAAATGCAGAACCACTAGAAGCAATGGATAGGGGTGGTATCCCGTGACCAGCTTTAATTCAAAAGTTGGCATTGGCTTTCAAAAGCCAAAATGTGAGATAAACCAGTGATACTGCCGTTAAATATTTTACTGTCCCTGACACTGACAGAGAGCTCTACAAAAAGAAAGAGAAGGAAAAGGGAAGGAAATTAGCTTTTATCCACTTTCCGAGTTCAGTGACACTTGAAGTCGTTTCTCTACGTCATCAGAAATCGGAACAACCTTGACCCTGAAGGAAGCTGGAGATATGTGAGGTGAGAGGAAATGCGGAGAGTCCAGAGAGACAGCAGAGACGGTGAAACAGAGTTTGCCTCAATGAGAGCACTGGCCGTCCAGGAGTGCTGCGCTGTACTGACAAGCTGCCAGAGGATCTCAGCCCAGTGGTTCAGTGCCTGGCTCAGAGGGCCCTGGGCTCACACAGCTCTGCTGGCTGTCAAACCAAAGCTGTGTGCCTGACTTGACAGAGTGACCATTGTGAAGAATGCAGCCAAAGTACAATGGCTGCATTCTGCTCGCTTCACCCACACTCCAACACACCCTCACAGGACAAAACAGTTACACACTGTACCACCTTACAATGGCAAATGTATGAACACCAAGGTTTTCAGATGCAAAATTCCAGGAATTTCCATATCCAAGTTAGAATGAAAATGCCATTCCAATCTGGTCTGTTGTGTTTGCAATTATTGATTAAAACATTTTTGGTAGATAATGTAACCATCCATCAGGATTTGATGTGGCACCCCACCAATATACAGTCATACACTTCATCACACAACTGAGGCAATAAACTTTTCTCAACTTTTAGTGGTCACTTAAGCCACAAGAATATTAATTAGGAAGATGATAAAACAACAGTGTGACAGTGGTACAAGTCCAATAAAGTCACAGTCAACACACTGTTAATGTCTGGCATGCAGCAATGTCTATCCAAAGTTTGCTTATGCCATAACAGTGGCTAAGTGTATTTAATTAAGCATCCGCCTGTCATTGCTCAGTTCATTTTCCATTTGAATGCCGTAGATTGTTTTAGTTCATCCTTCAAATGTTATAGTCTTGCTTTAAATGCAATTTATAATGTTTCCTGGTGCTATCCAATTGGCTTGTATCAATAATATTGGATCAAATGCATGAAACAGTCCTTCGTGCTTAAGAATATATCATGTTAAGCATTTAATTACATTTATAGACAGGACTTTGATGATCTTCTGTTTTGAGAAGTTCTCATGTGACTCCAGTTTCGACTACAAATAAGGCTGGAAAACACCGTCTAATGTGATAAAACACCAAACACTTTTCTTTCAGGAACATATTTGAAGTTTGAAAAAAATACCCTGATGACCAGTTCAAGATATGATGAACCAGCCATTAGTATGATGGCCCCACGGTATTAATCTAAATCCTAACACTGGCAGTGCTGGTATCAGCATCACACACTATCCAGTATGCAGTGAGCTACACTATCCTATAGAGAACAGTCTGTTGTTCCACTTGCTCTCCTCCCTCCCCTCATCTTCTATCCCTTCACTCTTCGTCTACCCTCTCTCTCCCTCTGTTCCCCTCGCTCTCGGCTGTTGACATTGGTTGAGCAACACTTGTGCTGTTGAATCTATTACACTTAATTCTCACAAGCTTGTCAGAGAACAAAACCCTTGCTGATGGGAGCAACATATGTACACTGGCGTAATTATCTATTTACAGAGACTGCTACAGACTGAAATACTGTGTGTGGAACGTTGCCAGAGATCCAAATATTGGCCGTTCCTGCGGACTCGAGGTAAATAAACCAGCAGAAAGGAGGAAAAAAATGCTGCCAAGCATAGGACATCCTTTATTCTTGTCGTGTTTATCTCTGTGCAGCACCTGTGAGCTAGACAGGGATGTGTGGACATTTTCATTGTGATCATTAATCATTAATAATGCATTCCCAAGCAGTGGTGTGTGCATGTGCAATTCACGAGCTTGCACACACTCCTGCAGCTGTGTCTGTGGACATTGCAGACGCTGCTTCACCACAAAAAAGCTTTCTTAACTGAGCTTCTACCAATGAACCAGACAGAGAGGTACTGGAAACAGCATTTCAAATGAAGCTACACAACCCAGAATACTTAAAAAATATAACACAGATCTGGCCTTCAAGTGTGTGTAGAGCCTCACTTTTGACCCTCTGTAGGTCATTCAGATTCTCTGGTTAGTTCAGCAAACAAGTGATGACCCACCAGGCCTACTAATAAAACAACAGCTTTAAAGGGTGCGTTTCTATCCTGTGAAAAAAAGAAAACGTTCACTGCTTTTTTTTTTCCACAGCTGCCATTTCCCCCATTAATTAATCAAAAAAGTAGAAGTTTAAGTGGCAATCACAGTAAAAATAGCAGTTCAATCTGAAGTGCTGAAAGAAGTTCAAGTTTCAACGTTTCACTGTTTTCAGCTCTTCTACTTCAGCGGGAATTTGAACTACTTTTACCACTCGGATGGCAACTGACATTTCAACTGCTTCGTTCTTTTACTCTTCAACTCCTTTCATCTCTTACCTTTCAGGTGACTGTTCAGCAGCTTTCAGTTGTTCTACATCAACTGATCTTTAATTCATCAGCATTCATCTCTTATACTCATATTTCTCCTTTCAATGTTTGCACCTCCGCTGACACTTCAAATCCTTTCAGGCCTCAGAAAGCAGCCTATTCTCTCTCTTTTGTCTACCTTTCTGTGAAGTAAAAGAAAACGTTCCCTGCTTTTGTTGCCGAAATCCTTTTCGCTTTTATGACTGGATCAACAGGAGCATTATTATGTGAGACTTTTTTTTACAGAGTGCAGAACTACAAATCTGATATTTACAGACTAATGCTGCCTTTGTTGATGTGTCAGAGTTTCTAGCCTGAGGACTTTATGCAAGCAGGTTCCGAGTGACAGTCTGGGTTTGTAAGAAACACATTTTCCTCTAGTGTTCCAAATAGTAACAAAGTAGGAGATACTGTTTTATTGAAGCTTCTCAGTTGGTCACTTTTGTGCCAAGGCATCCTTGAATATTCTAAAATCATATCAAATGTGTAACACTGCTGATAACATAGTCACTTCATCTTTACAATATGAAAACAGCCAGATATTACACATCACTAAAGACAAGTGATGCTCCCTGAACTGTGATATGTTCTGTGTGTTCTCAGAGGGCGACGTACTCCAGGCAGGGCTGTTTACACTTTTTGTTTGCTAAGGATCATGGGTACGAGGTTATGAGAGCATCTGACTGAATAGTGGGAGGGCAAGTCTCCCCGGGTGCACGATTTGTGTTCTTCTAAGTGTGTGTGCGTGTGTGTATTCATGTGTGGGGGCGGAAGAGAGTGCTGCCGCCCACGTGGAAGTTGATGCTGCTGTCAGTAGGCGGCCGTCTATTTCTAGTGGCAGCCTGGTGGGCAGGAACGCATGGTGATATCTCTGTTTTCTTTCTCTTGCTTTCATTTTCTCTGGGTAGGTGCGCAAGGAATGATTTGAATGGCTTGTCTTTCTCAAAGATGGTATTCATAGTTGGATAGTATGTAACAGACATAGATGTATCCAAACACAATAAACAAGGTATTAAAGGATTTAAGTTCACCTTATAATGAAAATTCAGTCATTCATCTCTCACATTTTGTAGTCGTGCACAAAATCAAATCAATTTGGGATCTCTGGGACCTCATTTAATAAAAATCACATGTAGTTTCATTGATAGATCTTGTATTTGCATCTTGACAGATGTTGAGTTATAGAGTCTTTCCGAGATTATTCATATTCTTACTTGCAAAAAAAATGCAGCGAAGATGAGTAGTTTTTTTTCCCCCATCTGTGAATAGTGTTCACCAATCTCAGGTTAGGACAGCTTATATGCTGCCTGACAGGCAAAGCCCAGGGCAAGGACAAAAACTCTATCTGCTCCTAAATACTGAGCTCTATGTATAACCGTATCTCATACAAATAGCCTACAATATGCTCCATGTTGTGTTAAATATGTCTATCTATCGTGGTATAGTATTGCATCACGTTCACTCATCATGTTCCCTGATTGGATCATGTAGCATCCTGTGCTGATCTATTGAATTGCACTGTATCATATCATGACGTTACATCATGTAATGTCGACTGTCCTACTGCATCCTTCAGACAAACTGCCTGCAAGGTAGTGAGTTTTTCCAGCAGCCTTTGTGTGCGTGTGCGTGTGTGTGTGTGCGTGTGTGTGCGTGTGTGTGTGCGTATGTGTGTTTGTCTGTGTGTGTAGCTTTCAGTGGTGTTATACCGCTTGTGTCCTCCCACGAACACTACTTACAGTAACCCAACCATCAATACTGTTCCTACTGCCTGCCCAAATGTAGCCATGCTGGAAGACCTCAGGACTCACACATACACATGCTTCCAGTAAAAGATAAAGCTCCTGATCCTGTGGTTGGGAAAAAAAGCATCTGATTCTCCCCATTTATTTTCTTTGAGATATAAAGAGAGGCAGTGGCAGAGTAGGAGAGATAAAGGGACAAAGATAGGGACAGAGGACATAGGAAAGATTGACGATCTTTATGCAGGGAAGGGAGGTATTCTGAGAAGCTAAATAACCTTGAAAGAATGAAGAATTACTTAACTTTGTCTGTGTTGTCCTTGAATTGATCAAGAGCTTGGAGATGAAACTTCAAGATTAGATATCAGTATTTTATCTTTGTTAATATTCTAATCAATTCTGGCTTGTGACATTATGGAAACAATTACCTTATCTAATTTAAGATGAAGCCGGCAAATCCTCCTCTATGCAAGTGATTACTAGATTACTAATAGTGACCATCTCCAGGCAAATTTTAAGTCAAACCATGCAGTTTTCTAACATCAAGAAATTCTCATTTTAAAGCATTTAAAAAACATTTTAGAAAAAGTAGTTAGCCAACATTTATTTTGTCGATTTGTTTGGGAATCCTATAAAGAATATTCAGTTTTCTTGTACCAATGAGAATTCAGTTCAGATTCAGATCAGATCAGAATTAGACTTATAATAGTTGATGGGTCACACACTATTACTACTTTTGCGGAAAAAACTAAAGTCTTCAAACGACTTTCAGAGCTTTGTCCAGTGCCATACTTCACATTTCAGAGAACTACAAAATGTTGAAAATAAACCATGTACAGACTTAACTGGAAATTGCCTACAATAGCCAATCATACTCAAACTAAGAATGTAATGCACTGGGTATACAGGGCTGAGACTGGGGCTTCAATCTCTCCAACAAAGTTATTGGGACAAAAAATAAAAACTGCATCTCTACAGACTTCAGCAAACGTAGTTCTAGGGCCCAGAGCAAAACTCCCACTTCACTCGCATGGCAGGAGCTCAATATCCTTAAAATCTTAATAGATCTGAAGTCACATCAAAAGCAGTGATTATACCCCTTAAAATGATCAAGCCCTATCCTGCTTGGCGCGAAGAAAGGAGTTCTCTTTTGAGTGAAACATTAGATCAAATTACTACCAAAGAAAACAAGACTACATCATGCGCAGGAACGGAGCAACAAATCCAAACATAACATGCATAACATGTAGCAGCAGACTGACCAAAGCAGCTGATAAGAAACTGAATGGCAAAAATCAGACAGAAGACAAACTCAATTTACTGAAACATTCTTTCAAATATTTCGAAACACAGCAATTAAAATTTTTCATCTGGTTATTCGTCTGGTTAATATGTTACTACATGCCACAAAAAATGGCAAGCAAGCAGAAAATAAATGCGTGTGTTCTTAATTTCTTTCTTTTAATCTTTTATATATCTTTTTTTAGATTGACAGTCACCTACATATGCAAATCAAGTATGTTTGATTGTTTTAGCCAGTTTCATTCGTAGTCATTATTATTTTAACTGTAACAGTGCTTTGGGAACCCATCAAGCATCATGCCAAGAAAACCCGCTGAACTTATTGGAGAGAGCGGGTGCGAGAGATAAAAAGATCGGGAACAAAAGAGAAAGAGAGAAACAGGGTGGAAAAGATAGTCCACTGCTTCCTCCTCATCACACAGTAGGAGTAGCAACCTAAAAATAAACCTGCAAGGACACCATATGCTCCTATGCTCCTCAACCTCTCTTCTCTTTCCCTCTTTCGTACTCCACTTGCGCCAACATCTCTGATTTTCTCCATTCTTGTTTTCTCTTTCCTCACAATACCCTGACATGACAGAGGCCGCTTCACATAACAATGCCTCCACTGTCCACTACTGAGAAGCCGAAGATTTATCGCCTTTCATTGTCCACTGGTAAAAAATAAAAACATTTTCTTTTTAAAAAAAGGCAAAATTACAGGAGCTTTGAATGAACAACCAAGTTACAGGATTGGACATCAATGATAAACCATTCTGTCAATCGAAGCAGGGGAGCAGAGCATTCTCCTGCAACCATCAATCAATCAGCTGATCAATGTTGAGCCGGTCCCGACATCTCCTCCCTTAGCCAATCATCACTCTGTTATTGAGTGTCCCACCAACCTAGGAAACATAAATTCTTGACGTATTTTTCTGCCTGGTGACGGTGTGTTTTTCTAACCTCTTTAGCTCATTTTGGGGGCAAGGGGGAAGAAAATAATAAAGCCCTGGAATCTCTCATTTCCTGTGTGTAGGTCTCGCTCGCAAGCTGTGTTATGTTACACTACAAGAGGCTGGAGGTCCTTGAAGGCATACCAGGCCTTATAAGTCACCCTCGGGTAAGACTGTGTGTTTGTGTACAGTCATGGTATGCAGTGGCAACGATGGAAGTTTTTTTTTGTGGTGCCAAGTTGTTTTTTGTGTAAAATCCAATCAGCCTTGCTGTGGCTGAAAGTCAAAATGGAATCTGTCTTATCTATTCCTGCGTGCATCGCTTTGATTTTTCACAAAGAAAAAACACAGCGGCCTCAGCCCACGAAGATGACCTTGTGATAAAGCACGGATGAACGTCTGCTTGTTCGCCTTTCTTGTTGCGCAGAAATTGAAAACTGTCAAATGAAGAAAAACCGCCCTCTGCAAATGCGCTCCCTTTCGAAAGTGGTCGTGGCGCGCTGAGCTCTGATGAAAAGACAATCTAATCATTTCGATCTCCAGTTCTTTTTCCTTCTTATCCTGTGTTCGCACTAAATCCCTCCACAATCCTCGCCTTTAGGCCCTCCAGCTCTCTGCCTCGGCATCTCGGTTTAACCTTTTTTTTTAAACATTTGCGATGTTTCACCCAAACATATTTCATCTCCTTGCTCTCCCTGCATAATTTTCCTGTCCAACCTGCTCTGCTCTTCCTAATGACAACCTATTATGTCTTTAATTTATTTCCCCATGCATCCATCTATCTATCCTTCCATCTATTGATCCCTTACAGCTATTCATTCATCAGTTTCTAAAGTCAAGCAGTCTAGAAATGTAGGGCAGCTGTGGGAGCTCCAGGACCACTTCTCTCTGTTTTGCCCTCAGGGATGATGCACTCTCAATGGGGATATTGGCTGATCAGCCGCCTCTGCACAGTCCTCCCCAGTTTCTTTTTGCATTGTCCTGGCTAAAATAGAATTACGGCTATCATTGTGCAATCCTTAACACAAAGATTTGTGAATTTGTACAGTGCAAGATGAAATGAGATGATAGAACACATCAGTCAGTGTGTTTCGTCTTAATATCTGACCTTCGTAGACAGCTCAAAGGCTAGAGAAAAAAGGAAAACTGAGAAAGAAAGACATGGGATTGATCTGTGTAAGGGGCCACAGGTTTGAGATTACATAACTGTGCTGTTATCTACCTCCAGCATGGACACACGAACCAAACAGTTCACAAATCATCTGGGATGTTGCTCAATTTTGCAAAATCAACACAGACGTTGATCTCTCTTGCATGCAGTATTCACGCACATGTTGTGTACAAGTTAACATTCGCCCACTGCAAGGTTTTACATATTCAATGTACTGTTTTTGTTAATTGGACGTGCATTCCACCTGTGAACAAGACCCATCTGATATGAAGAGTTTGATTATGATGGAATAAAACCCACAAACAATTTCCTCGAGCCAAAAGTGGTTCTCTAATCCACTGTTGGAAATGTTTGTTCGTTTAAATATTGCTTTAACTAATCCTCTCCCTCGACTGCAAGCCCCATTGTTTTAAAGCAGCACCAAAGGCTGATACACACTTTGTAGTGAACAAGAGAAAAGAGGGAGGGAGGGAGGGAGTGAGGGTGAAAATGGAAATAAATGGGTAAATCCGACAGTTAGTCTTCATAAAAAAGGATTTCTCCAAACCTCTGTGTCAAAACCCTCTTCGATCTTGGCTGCTGTGAAGTCTTCTCTGGCATGACATGCTGCACATAAAAGCTTCTGTTTCTGATGTTTGAGATATGTGTTGCGATCATGTCCATTGTCAACCACAGCACCACACACACAGCTCAGAGTGTTTAGTGTGAAGTAGAGGCTGAACACTGAGGACGAAGGTGAGATTCAATTCCCTACAGTTTCCTCGTCTTTTGCGGTCATGATGCTCAGTAAGGATGTTCTCTGCTTCACTGGTACAGTTAGACCAAAGGCGCTGCAACTGAATCACTGCTACCCACGACGCATTTTCATCCACCAGGATTTGGTTGTATCAGTTAGATCTTATCTAAACATGCGTAGCTGCAGCAACATGGCAACTCACTGTATACTAAACATGTTTGTGAAAAATGTCTCTCAAAAACCTGAATGATGTTGCTATGAAAGAATGTAATGAGATAATAGGTGGATGCAGGTGGCGTCCAAAAACCGCAGTCACAGTGCGTTTGCGTATATGTGGGAATGCTACTACTATCAACTACTACCACCACTAGTCAGTCAATCAAGTATGGCCATGTTCTGTCAAACTTATAAACATTATTTTCACAGTGGTTCACCAAATATACTTTAGCTGCCATTAATATAGCTGGGCGGCCCACCCACGTAAAGTCTATGTGTAGGAAACACTATACCATGTGTATGTGAGAGAGAGACAGCACAGCTTCTGCAAATAGATGACTAATAAGTGAACGTATGGGAAACCCTGTCATCGTTGGCGCGCATGATTTGCAGCTCACCTTTATTGATTTATTAAGCAAAAAAAAACCAACAAAAACAATATCTGAATACTAAAATTGAAAACTGCATACCTACCCAACAACAAATAACCGCATCATCAATTATTTAGGCCCAGCCCTAGTTTACAGGCAGGGAGATAATGCTGCATGCGAGCCAAAATTGGAACAACAAATACTGATACCAATAATCAGAGAAATGCTGAAAATGACCCTGAAAAACATCCAGCCGATAATTGGAGCCCAAGGTGATGTATTCTAATTACTTGTTTTGATAGGCCAACAGTCCAAAAGATGCCACTGTACTGTGCTATTACAGCTCTGCATGCATGCAATACTCCAAACATCCTTATCATACTGAAAGCTTTATCACTGCATGAAAAGTGGGATTTTCGTCAGTATGCAGCACTGTAGATTGTCGTGGAATTTCAGGTTTGCGACAATTC
>CAEMYA010000212.1:1260498-1292614 GCA_903131615.1 Diplodus sargus
TGTTCATAATTAAAAAGAGACAGGAAATCAAATTAAAAGATCAGACTGAAGATCAAAAAACACTAATACGGGCATTAACAATGACTGGGATTCTGATTTTGATTTTTTTTTTAACAACGACTACAGTCAAATTATTGCATTGATGGAAGTTATGAGGTAAAGAGTCACAAGAGGAAGTTATTTGAAAGCAGCCAAGAGGCACTCAGGCACGAGCACATGAACGCAATGGAAACAAACATCTGTAATTAAAACCCGCAACACCTTGAGGAAGTGTTCAGGACCACTTTCTTGATGCTAATGCTGTTATCTGCCTTTTCCAGTGTGTTTGATTCTGCTTCCTCTTCTATATGATTAAAAGCAGCAAGTCACACACATATAGAAAGCAGCTGCTGTGTACTGTACATCCAAGTCTCTCTTAAAATGCCATTTAGTTAATCCCAATAAGAACCTCATTCAGCTGTGTGTGCTAAAAATGCCTGCTGAATGTAACTTCTGGGTAATCCTCTATCCTCAAATGCCTGGGTTGCAGTGTGAGCGAAGGTGCAGAGAAAACAGTGCGAGTGCACGCGCGTGTGTCTATGTGTGAGTACTTAAACACGTGTATGCAAGCGTTTTATCTCCATGCAGACCAGGGTTAATCCTCCAGTGTGCATCAGTGACGTCATCATCCAAAACAACCACAATAACATCTACGGCGTGATGCTGGCAACGGTCGCAGTGACGACTGATCCTGCTCGACAACAGTGTGGGGGGATTAGGTATGACAGCCTACTGGACAGGAGCTCGTCTCCAGTGTGTGTCTGTGTGTGTGTGTAACTTGAAACACAATAAAAGGAGGGAGAGGGAGACAAAAAGAAAGATGAGGAAGAGAGAAGTCTGACACTACATTATGTGATGAAATTGCATCATTCCCAGCTGTTCCCTACACAGCATGGATACAGGAAGAGAGAGGAGATGATGATAGATGGATTACAAATCCTTGGAAACTAGTTGCATTAGAAAAATATGGAATTATCTACCTCTGTTGCCAGAGATTTTAAGACTATATCTAGATTAAAAAGAACATGTACATATATAAATAATGTAGTTCGGAGATGTAAGCTTTTCATCACTGTTACAGGTAATCTTTTCGTTCGGCTTATACATGCTGTTGGATAAACGATCTGATATTGCAGAATCAGGGACTTCTCCCTCTGATGGATGTGCTGCAGTTGAATTGATCACATGTGCAGTAGGACAAAGAACCGCAGGCTACCTCGCAGAACAATAATATGACAATATTTGGCCCGCATGATGACAGTATCAACACATGTAATTTTGTAATAGGCACTGTGTTATACTGTAATTGTTAATGATGTTATTATAATTATAATGCATAATTTGACAAAATTATGATGTATGTGCAAACAATGAGGAAAATTTACCTGCTGCCACATGCTGTAGGTAAGAAGAACCTGCAGAGCAGTAAATGCAGCAGTTATTATTTTATCAGCCACATTGTATGTACAGCATATTCGACTCTTTTCTTGATGAAGTGTAATGATTAAATTTAATGTGTTTTAATCTATAGATCTAATCTTAAATGACTTAATTATGTTTACTTCTCAATATTCAGACTTTTATTTGCCGTTTCATTTATTTCTTAACAACACATGTTATATATAATTTGTATCAGCATCAGTTATACTCACATATTGATATCAGTACTGGAAAGGTCCAGTATATGCTAAGCTTTTGTTTTGAAAGGTGACTAGTTGTCATTAGCACGTAACTCATTTAGCCAAGGATCTCTTGACATTATTGGCTAACTGGAGTTTGCCTGGACTGCGACCTCACAGTCATAGCTCAAGACGTCAGTTTGAGAAACATGGTTTCTATCATCCCTGGCTGGGAAACCGATGGCCTTTATCTCTAGCCCTGCTATGCTGTGGTATGCTGTTTGGCCTTTGTGGAGACTATTGATGAAACTCTTCAGAATGAATGTAAGTCAATAATTGGCTAACATTCAAAGACAGGAAGGAACAGGACTAGGTGGTTAGCTTGATAACTTCAACATCTGCGCAACACAACAAAAAGTTGTCGAAATATATAGTCTCGTGCCAGTAATCCAAAACATGAAAACAGGAAATGACGGAACGGAAAAACAAAGCACACACCACAGAGTTCAGCGGCACACACAGAATTCCGCCCTTCCCACAACCGTGCTCGTTCGCTAGCAAACCGCCAGTCAGAATGGTCATACAGCTAGCACACAACCAAGCAGAGTATCGAATGGCTAAGACAACCAACAGCCAAGCTTCCAACGCACCGAACAGATTTACTCCCGAACTTGTCCGAGTCTCCCCAAACAGCGTTGATATCACAGCAAAAGAGATTGTGTCATGGCACATCATGCTGATAAACACACCAGGTGAATGTGTTTAATTATTAGTAGTAACATTAGTAATACTTGCAGCACTATTATCTTACAGCTTCTTCTGGTTTTTGCCTGCCAAAATCGGCACACTCCTGCGGAACTGCTGCGATCGTGCCAAGACAGAAACAACAAAAAAAATCTGGCTGGAATACAGAATAACAGATATTTGTAGTATTTAAGTATTGTAAAAAAATTCGAAGATATTCAACATCTCAGCACAAAATACAGGCTGTAAGCAGCTTGAAGCTGTAGGAGCCTTCAGCGATCCATCTCAGTTTAACACTAGTCACTGTGTAGGAATAAGAGTACCCCCCGCCACGGCGAACAGTCAGGATTCAGCCAGTGCATGTTCATATTTGGCAAGAAAGCCAGCTGGAGAGTGTGTAATAGAACTGCATGCATTATGGGATGTTTTCACAGAAGTGTGGGCCGCAGCAGGGCTGTATTAATATTGCATTGAGGGGTAGAGAGACAGTGTGTGTCTGTGAGTGTTGAAGGAAGTGAATCATTGCCTTCAATGACAGCTGCTTCTTCGTCCTCCAAGGAAGGGACGACATCACTGCGCGAATGCATGTGCAAGGCTGAGTGTCCATCATCACCTGCACTTGTTTAAACATGTTTGAATGGAGTGGATCAGGTGGTCAATAAAGCAGCAGCCGGACCAATTGTTTGAGGCTATTGTTATCATTTCCGTTGTGTTATTCAACCAGAAGGCGTGATTCGATTCGATCTACGCACTCTCTTGAATATAGCCATTCATAACATATTATCTAAGCCTACAAAAGCCCCTCTGCTTCTGCTTAATATTCAGTCGACAACAGCAAGTTCTTCACTTCTATTTCCGACACGTAGTGCTTAACAGCTCCCACTCATCTCCTCTGCTCTCCTCTCTCCCTTTTCCTCTTCAAATGTTTTCTTTACTTCTCGCTACGCTGCTTCCTCACTCTTTCCCTCCACGTCTCTCTCTCTTGTGAGCTCTTGAACCTCCAGTATTTGTCTAGAGATGCTCTGCCATTCTCTCTTATCTTCTCTTCCTCTCTCCGTTATCTCCGCTGCCTTCCTTCTAGTGACTCCTCTTTTTTCCCCCATCTCATTTGTGTGCTTATTTCTTAAGAGCATCTCCTTGTCTCTCGCTCAGTCGTCCCTGTCATTGTTTTGACTCATGACTCAGTAACAGTCATGACTCCTCTTGAGTCGTCTCAGTGGACCGCGGGGCAGGTTTGCCCCTTAGATTTAATGAGGATCCGAGGAAGAAAGCTGAAACATCAATCTTTCAGAATCTGAGAGATAAATTTGCCCTGCTGCGACATAGATACGGTCAAGAATATCAACCAAAAATCCCCCTCACTTTCAACACTTGCTTGGATTTTCTTTGCTCTATTTGACTTTATTTATATCACGTCTCTTTCACTATATTTTCTCTCTTCCTTCTATTCTTTCTCCTCGATCGACTCTCTTCAAGGGCCCATTCATCTCCACACTGAACCCTGCACTGGGTTCAGAGGTCTGCTGGCTGCCATTGATGCCGCGCATCTGTTGGACCACAACACAATGCTAAACAGCAACACAGCTGTTCAACATGCAACCCACACCATAGCATGACAGACAGACCGAGTTTACATACAGCCTGACAAGCTGTAAAGCTCTGAGGTTGAGTACTCAGATATTGCAAGAGCTCAAGGTCAAACACATGTAAGCTGAGTGAGCAAGGCTCAACAGACTGGAATTAAATCGCACTAGTGCGGAGAAGAAATCTACAGCACACGGACCAGCAAAACCAGTATCCAGCAGGCATTCCACTGCAAAACATTCAACTTCCTGCAGGAGCAACACAATCTATGACTCTGTGAAAGCAGATATACTGTAAACACAGAAACATGAGTCATTACAAAAAAGATATGATCATGATCAAAATCACGATTCTGTAACATAACCATTTAATTAGAAGGACAGTCTAACTCTGTTTGTTCCATGCATTTGTTGCGGTGAATTGCTTTCCAAACTGACTGCATACTATCGATTTTGTTCTATTCAAATTGCTGCACCGTGTCATAGAAAAAAAATATTCACATTTACATTATGTTGACAAATATTATGCTTCCATTATGATATATGATAAGAGGGAATGATCATATAGTAATTGCCAATTGTCAATTTCTGCTACCGCTTCTGCTGTTTATACAGAATGTGTTTTTAAAAAAAGCTACCGCTCTAAGTCGACATTCCCTGAGCAGGTAAGTCAATCCTGTTACTCCCCGCTGCTGCCTTTCACAGAGCATTTGAAAAAACCCTCTTCCTCCACCTCAGTATTCATCTGATTCCTGTTTTTACATGACATTAGTGCAATCAATAATACAACAATGATGTAATCAGTCATTTTCGTCAAAGCACAAAGAACAAACAAACCTTTTTGCAACTACAGATTCGTATTAATTATGAAATGTTGAGCACTGAGAGCCCCACCTACAGTTGCTGTACTTATAGAAATGATGACCCAAGAGCAGTGTGTTTTTGGTCTCCATAACAATGTCCATGGAACTTAACTGTGGTGGAAATGGAGTCCCTAGGGAAGGTCCTTAGAGGAAACGCAGTTTATGTTCCTTTAGGGAGTATGTTTGTATTGTCACTCCCAACTCCCTGCTGTATTGAGCTTTTTATGGGGAATGAAAAGGTCAGAGCTTGGACACTAAATATCAACCCTGTTCATATTTGACATTTACATATAAATTCAGTCCATTTGAGTTCGCTGACTGACCTTTTCTCATTAACATCGCTTGCACTATCCCGTGCCATCACAACATTCCCATGACTATTAATCAACGCTTACCGTCATGGTTGGGGTTTCCAAGCGTCCACGGCTCATCTGAGTCAAAGTGTGTGTCGCCTCCTATTCCTGGCCCTGGAAAGTAGGCGTGTGCCAGGAAGCCACCTTCACCGTCGAAGGGCGAACTATCACCATGGAAACCTGAAGCGAAGATGATGGTGATGTCCACGTCTTTCTTTGTTCTCTCCAGCTCGCTGTAGGGCACAGCCTCAAAGCGCAGAGGCGTCACATTTTGCCAAACGTCAAAGGCTCGACGAATGGCATCATGGGTCTCCTCTGCACCCACTTTGGGTGTCACGTTCTTTATGCTGTAAATACGGGAGATAAAGGTGGGCAAAGTTAGAGTGGGAAAACACTGAAGGCCTTTGTAAACATTTCACACATGCAGATCATTTTCTCTTATCATCGAGCCCCAGCAAGCCTCAAATCAGGATTTCTCCTTCAACTGTCAGGATGAGCAAATCTATAGTAAATTGATCTGATAAAACTCTTGGGTTTGCAGAACTTTCGGTAAAACAAACACACCTAAGAGTATCTTATTCTGATGAATGTCCACACAGAGGAATAATAACAGATTACAATCTAATCTGACAAGGTAAATAGCCTCCAACTCATCTGAGGCATGAGGTATGGTGGGATAGAAAACAATTCAGTTAGTTTAGTCAAACAGTTAGCAACACCAGGGCTGAAAAAGGAGGACACTGCTGCATGTCAATCTACATGATCACACTTTGCCAAAAAAGAATCTGTCACTATCACTGTTTTCCCTGCATGCTGCCATTTCACGCTCATCGTGTTCGCCAACAGAGAGCTAAATGGAGCGATTTGTGAGAGAAAACAGCTGAGTCCTCCCCCGCTGGCTTTGAGTTGCTGCAGGTGTGGAAAGGACGGGACAATTTCCTGCCTCTGGAATTTATTTTCTAATTAAGGATTATCAACAGCCCACTGCCTGCTGAGAGCCCCAGTCTGGTTTGGGCAATCAGAAAAACCTCTCTCTACTTCATTCGCTCCGAAAATATCTCAGTCACGCTCTGTTAAAATTTGGCCTCTCTCTCAGGATAGACAGATAGGTATAGTTTACATCATCCAACTTAGATGCTTGTAATGCACAATTACTCTATGTCTTTGTTTGCCCTTGGTGAAGTGACAGAATTGGGTGAAAAAGTTGGTTGGTTTGTGTTCAGTTGCCAAGTTCAGTATGTGAATGTGAAATGTGAAAGTGCGCAGCAAAACAGCATTGTGCCAATTTCTCTTTCAAAGCCTTCTAGAACAGGTGTTTCATATTGTGGCAGGAATTCCCTTTTTTTCCTCTTCACATCCAGCCTGTTTCCTTGACTTATTGTCTGTCACCTCCTCGCTTTTGTTCTGTGTTTCATGTAAGTTCTCCACGGCGTCTCTGTTGGCTGTCAGGTTGTCATTTTCCATAATAGGAATAAATATTATCAGTGTGTCTTCTGTCTTTGACTATTCTCATCTTCATCTGCACGGTTAGAAGACTGCTGCAAGGCACATTTATATACAGCATTATAAATATTGCATGTGAGCTCAGATTAATTATTGACTCAAACTCTGTGAAAAGGGAAGCATAAAGCCTGGTTATGAAATATAAATAGAGTGCTACTAAATAACCTGCAATGTTCATTTAAAATGTTGTAATTGCTCAGACCAAACCACACACTGCTTCTGTTTCGCTATCTGCTCTTTGAAGACAGACTTGCTGACAGCTGACTTCCACTTAAGCAGTATATAGCTTTAATTACGCTCTCAAGTTTAGTCAAAACTTTCCTTTTCAGTTAATGATCATTTTTTGTGCCGATGGCCCTGAGCCCTACACACATAGAAACACATAGGTATGAAGAAATGGAACCTATGTCATTTTAAGTTTTTGGTAGTTGAAATGATGGTGTAAGCAGTTTTTAATAGTCAACAGGAGTATGCCAAGTAGGCCTGTCACGATTATTATATTGTCGACTTCACATACCTATTTGACCCTTTTAACTTACCAATATAGGCACATGATGACCATCATATTCGCTGTCCTTGACTCAAAGAGTCCATTATATTAATCGTCTTGGTTGTGTGGTTTCATTTTATTTGTTTAATTTAATTAGGATATACATAAGAATTAAAAGTTCAGGGTGCACTTGTATTATTAAACTATTATCATTAACTCAGTGGCATAAAATGGTCATGGTTAGGAAATAATATTGCAATTATTTCTGGGGACAGTGTTGTGAAGACAACTTTGTTTATAACTATATATATATATATATAACTCTTGAATTACAGAAATAATCTTGAACACCCATTGAAGTAGTTTGCGATTGTTGGTTGTTGAGTATGCAAACAGTCCCTGCCTGATTTAGACCATTTGTGGAGCAAAGACAAAATGGCCGTTTTGTCTTTTCAAGTGTTTACGTAGAGCAGATAGAAATACGAGTGCAAGGGTGATAAACATGTCTACAAAAAGGTACTTAAGTCCCCAATGAATACATGTCCTTTTCCTTGTCTGAGGTTACAATGAAGGGCCTCCCAACATCTACAGCCTCTTGATGAATAAAAAAAGACGCTTTAATTTGATTCTATTACCCATTCCACTGTTTGCAAGTCTTTTTTTAAGGGCAAGACCGATAAAGCAAGAAATGTGTGGAGGGAGACTGTGCAAAGCAACAAACGAAAGAATTCCAACCTGCTCTCGGGCCATTTTAAATATTAAAATCCATGTTGTGAGGTGATAATGACGCTGGATGCAACTCATGTGCTATAATGGTACCTGCATGCAGGAAGAACAGTAGGGATGCCAAAGCTAATTAGTGCCTCCCCACAGCAAGTACTGTATGTGGCTACGTGGAAACTAGCACACACCTAGGGCGGCCATGCATTTGTTATGCTTTCCAAATGCCACCGTTGTTTTTCAAAATAATATTTGGAGCATTCAGCTTATAGAGTGAGAACAAAGATTGACTTGACTTCAGTCAAAGACCTGAAGTTGGACTTAAGAACACAACATTGCCGTTTTTCAGCTACAATTTATCCCACCTGGCCACCAGCAAAAAAATGACATATTCCGTTATGAAATGTTACACACATTATGTAAACACACAAGGCGTGAGCTTCAGACTGCAACCAACTGAACACCCCTCGTCTCACCCTTTCACTAATAAACAAGAAAGGCCCTCTCTAAAGCCAGAGTTTGGTTTGTTGAAGTAAAACAGGATTCTTATTTTCAGGTGATTATTGAGTAATTAAAACGTAATTGAATACCATGTTCCATCCCTGCTTACAGGTCCCCCTAGATCCTATACGTTGGAGATTAAAAGAACACTGAGAAAAGTGAGACAGCGAAATATCCTTATATTATAGGCTGATAATAATAAGATAACTTAATAAGTTAAGTTCTGTCTAATTTTAGTAGTTTTGACATTTCTATAAGTAACAATGAAATTGTTTAGAGATACCCATTGAGAATACTGTGCGACTCGCAGCTATAGCACTTCTATGGCAAGGATCAGCGAGAAACTCACATTTAAATCACCAGCACAAATGAGTTAGAATAAGTAAGAACTGTGTTACTTTGATAAGACACTGAAGATATCCAGCCAGTGTGCATTAAAGTTCAAGGCTGATACTGTATTCCGGCAAGAAACGTCCAATCACTTCACTAAAAATTACTTTCACTACTAATGGAGAGGGGAAGCTAAATATTACAATGGTAATAAAATCTGGTTTTATTGTGGGTGAATTCAACTGTATCAACAAGGCTTTAATCAGCTACTTATCCAGTTCATGCCTCCAACTGACCTCTTCTCCATACTAATGTCAGCTGAGGCCCATGGGTATTGTAGTATTTAAAGCAATATGCCATGCCAAAATAACAGACAAAACATGATTCCTCAGAAAACGAATCTGAAATAATTAAACTGGTGGCTATAACACAAACCAGCAGAGACATAGTCCTGTGTTCCTGTGTTTAGTAAAGCTGAGTATCAGCTAAAGGACTCTATTTAACCACAAGTAAGGAAAACGTATTGAAATGTATTGAAACCTCATGGTCAAAATATGCGGTTCATAAATATAACATACCTTGCATTAGTTATCAAACTGTTCAGCATTACATTAGAATTAAAACTCCATCTTAAAACAGACATTTGCCCAGAACCCACACTTCACTGATACGCCCCTGAACAACACACCCAAGAAAAAGTTACAAAGCACCCAAAGCGGCCATCTGGTAATAAACTCTGTGCCAAAATCGACACTGCACTTCCCCGGGTCCTCGGCAACAAACCTGCCAAGTGTGAAGTACATCGAATGAATGGTCCTCGAGATATACGAGTAACAAACAGACAGACGGACATTCCTTTTTGATAAAATGTTCATACTACTGTTAATAATTTTTCATGATAAATGATATGTAGACGTGACACATACGACCTTTAAGATAAAGGATGTCTCTCAATGAAATATAATGTTCAACGTTCTCCAGGCACCTCTATAGCACCAATTTGAGTAGAAAAGAGCAGCTGCAGGCACATCTGACTATTGACTAGAGGCCAGGCGCACATCTACGTACAACACACACACACATATGCACGCAAACGAGCACACACACACACACACACACACACTCAAAATGCTCCCATCCTATTACATAACCCTAATCTGTCAGAGAGCACCCTCTGCTTTCCACTGGGGTTTCCTCCTCTCCTCTCCTCTCAGCTCATCTCTTTCTCTCTGCAGCTGCTTCTCCTCCAACACCCTCCCTCCACGCCTCGCTCTCCTCCCTCCTCAGCTCCACCTATCCGCTCCTCCACTACTCATCTGCCTGCTCATTTTCTTTTTCCAAATCTGCGCTGCGACAGACGAACCAAGCGCTGATGAAACGAACTCCAAACCCAATCCCAGTGTCATTTTTTTTAAAGAAAAAATGCGCAGGCATGAATCTGAACAGTTCAGCCATCGGTGATATACTGTCCTACTTCAGCTGTAGGTTACTGATCCACTAGATTACATTCAGCATGTAATGCCGCTCATACATTTATCCTCAGGGCAGAGCAAAAATAAAAAACAAGCCCATGTCTTACAGATTATCCCTTTAAACACGAAGCTGCGGGCAGGCAGCATATAGTATGTATAAAATATGACAGAATCTGGGCTACTGACCTCACTAAATCAACAGAGAAATATTATATAAGCCCAGCATGTTGTCCTTTACATTAATACTCATGTGGCTGAACATCAGAAAATGTTCTTGTGAACTTAAAAAATTGGTGATGGGGTCTCACGCATGGCTTTTACATGTACAACCTATTTCCCATTTGTGATCCATGTTCTGTTGAGGATAAAGCAGGCTCTTCTAAAGTCCCAGGTTTGAAGAACACGGTCAGTAATGTGTATGATGGTGTAGTTTAGCTGCAGGCCTTAACTCTAGGTCAGCATAGTTTTAAGCCAATGATTATTTCATTGCTGATTAATCTTTTGATTATTTTCTTGATGAACTGATTAGTTGTTTGGTCTTTAAAATGTGAAAAATGATGATCGGTGGAGATAACGTCCTCCAATGTTGTGCTTGGTCCACAACTCAAAGATATTAGTGTACGGTCGCAGGGGTAAATTATTTACATTTAAAAAGCTGGAGTCACCTTGTTGTCTTTTTTTGGGGAAAAAATCATCAAAATCATTTTCAATGGAGTGCTAGGGGCAGTACTATGTTAGCATCAAAATCGCTGTTTTTAAAACACTAAGAAGGCTCGACACAACATGAAACTTTGCTCGTAGTATCACCAGGGTCTCTACACATGAATACGAGCATTGAGAACACTGATTGTGTACACAGTTTGCTAAAAAAGCTTTTGAACAACTCACATTAGCAGTTGCTTTTCCGCTCGCCATGCCGTCCTGCCAGTCGAGAATCTCCGAATGCGAAGTAACATGGAAGAGAGTTAAGGTGGAACGCTCCTAAAGCTTAGTTCCATATAAATACACATTACTTAAATCAAAAGCAGTAAAAACTCATGTGAGATCTCGCGTCGATAGTTGTTGCCGGAAGACAGTAGCGTTCCACCTTAACTGTCCTCCATGTTACATCGATCGACACTTCTCGGAATACACAACTGCTAACGTGAGTTGTTCTAAAACTTTCTTTTTAGTAAACTCTGTGTACAGAAACAATGTTCTCAATGCTCTTGTTCATGTGTAGAGACCCTGGTGATACCACGAGCAAAGTTTCATGTTGTGTCGAGCCCTCTTAGTGGTTTAAAAATAGAGATTTTGATTCTAACATAGTATTTGCCCCTAGCACTCCATTGAAAATAATTTTGACCCGAAAACGAAAATACAGTCAATCTTAAATGTGGCTCTTTCATTGTAATTATGATTTTCAACAAACGTTTGACTTGGGTACATTCACAAAAAAACCTAGCTTGCATTTTGGTGAGAGTTCCACTTTAAATAGACAACTAATTGATTCACTGTTTGAAGAGGACCTATTAATCATGTTCTTTTTTTTCCTTTTCTTCTGTGTATTATTTATGTTCTTATCTATGTAAAAGATCTTAAAAGTTAAAAAAGGTCTGCATCAACAGAAGCTCATCTCTCCCACAGAAAACACTGCTCCTGAAACACCTAATCAGTAGTCCCTTTGTGACATCAAACTATGTCACAGAGTCACACATTTGCATAAGTAATGCCTTGCAGTTAGTTTGGTACGCAAGAATTGATCTAGTATTGGCTGTTCAGGAGGATGGCCTTAAATAAACAGAGCATCTCAGACAGAAGGGGAATACAGGTCAGTCTGAGAAATGTATGTGTTTTTTGAGCACTAAAGCATGTAAACCCAAAATGAAAAAAAAGAAAGAAAAAAAGTGAATTGAATGAATCTGAAAATGAAGCATATGACTCCTGTGTTTGTTGCAGCTCTATCTTGGTTTAACCTTTGATTGTGTAGTTTTCTGTCCATTACAAGTCAAAATATTGTTGATTGGGTGTATTTACTGCTCCTTAGTTCAACTAGTGTGAATTTGGAAATATTTACAAGACAAACAGGACCTTTTTAGTCAAGAGTCGACCAAATTTTATAGTTTTAAATAGGCTGCACCATGGTGGTAAGAAGTAGAAGAAAAAAATAAAATACAGAGTGTGAGAAAATAGCAGCAACTGCATGAAAAAATTGTCAGCAGGCTTCTTCTCTTTCTGTCTCTGTGAAAGGAATGTGTGTCTTAATCAAAAGGTCAACGACACTGGTTAAGTCCTGAAGCCCGGTCTGTGTGCACATGCCTGTGCGTGTGCGTGTGTGTGTGTGTGTGTGTGCGCGCGCGTGTGCGTGTGTGTGAGTGCGCGTGTGTGTGTGTGTAGTGTTTTCTCTGTGGCTGTGGGCCCACACTGGGTTAATCTTATTGACCGGATGTCTTCACAACTTGACAAAAGCCCTCTTGACAGGGAGAGTTGCTGTGTGTGTGTGTGTGTGTGTGTGTGTGTGTGTGTGTGTGTGTGTGTGTGTGTGTGTGTGTGTGGCTGAGATTTTCTGTGCATGTCAATGTGAGAGACGTCAGATTAATAGAAAAAACTACAGCGTCTTGATTTTTTCAGTTGATCGACATATTGTTGATGAATTCAAAAACACCCACCTGTATGTGATATGTTTGTGTTGCCACTTCTGTCCTGTGAGGGCGTACCGCCGTTTCCTGACGCTGAATCTGGCTGCACCGCCCATCTGGTCAGGAACACCGCATCTGGGCCTCTTCATCCACCTATGGCGAAGGATAGAGG
This sequence comes from Diplodus sargus, assembly GCA_903131615.1. NCBI lineage: Eukaryota > Metazoa > Chordata > Actinopteri > Spariformes > Sparidae > Diplodus > Diplodus sargus. The sequence continues at coordinate 1,273,506 of CAEMYA010000212.1, forward strand.
AGACAACCAATCAATACCGAGGCTGCACTGATCATTTTGCTGTGCTGAGGTGATGTACAACTACAACATGTAGTAATCTGCATTTGTATGCAAAAGAAATTCTGACACTGACAAAGTGCTGGCAGGAAATGGGTGAGATACTACAAAAAAATACCACATAAAATACATGCACACATTTGATCACAGCCGCCGTCTAAAAGTACTTATTCATTCACGTATTGCACACAAGAGACACCTCACCTTATCGTGTTATCGCTACATCAACAGAGAGAAGCAGAGGAAGAGAGAGAGAAAAAAAACACAGGCATACTGTTAGCTTATCACATTTCACTGTCTCAGCCCGGTGGTTGGACAGCTGTTAGTCTGCATTCACACCGCTGGCCACCACATTGCCATGTTACAGTTCAGTGGCCAATTTGAGCTCTTTGCTATTTGTAGCATGGATGGTATTTGGTGGGGACAAATGTCAGTGAACACTGAATTTAGTGAGTTGCAGGTAAAAGGATGTCTGGTTAAGGTCCTGGGGTTGAAATCTGAGCTACATAACAACATGTAGCAGTAACTATATACACATGATATCAGAGATTTGGTTTATTTTCTCCCGTTACATCTACGTGTATGTATCCCTTCTCCTCAAACCACCCCTGCCCGTGGCTGTGGTGATCGGCTTTCACTGATCGCACAGTGAGCAACCATACGTTGTCCCCGTTCTTCCGTCTTTTCCGCTGAGTAGTAATACTTTGACATTTTGCAGCCTTTGATCTGATGTTAGAGGTGTGCTCTGTAAAAGGCCCCTTTTGATCAAATTAAACTGCCCCACTTAATCCGTGTCAGGGTAACTTTGTGTCTGGCAGAATGACTCCGCCTTCGCCTTCAGAATGCAAAACTAGGGATGAATGACAGACTCATCGACCTTTTTTCCCCCATTTTGAAGATGTCTAGATCACTTTGTGTGTCGTGACAAATCAAAAACAGTAACTGACCAACAACAACATTTTTTTTTTTACCAAGCTTAAAAAATAACAATCTCTTTATAAAAATATATAAGGAGCATGATGTTTTTGGTATTATAACAATTCTGAGATAGAAACATTTAAATTGTGACATGACATTTGATTGAAAAAACACACATTATGTGTTCACTTATCCATACATATTACTGCCATGTAAGCCAATACAAGAAATAAACATCTACGCTACTAAATTAAACACTGCCTCTTCTTTATACCGACATTTACCTCCTAGAATAGGCTAGATGTGCAACTGGCCATGACTTCCCTTCTGTTAAAATTTTTATAAAGAAGAAACACATCATGAATAAAGCACACAACTCCAACCTCCCACATTGTGGCATCCTTAAAAGATTCTTTTATAAGAGTATGACTCACTCTATAGTGGTGCCGTCCAGAGTCCCTGTGACATTGAGGCCGTAGCGGCGCTGCATGGCAGCGATAGCGGACTGCATGACTCGAGCAGAACGCAGCACTGACATTCTGGGGTCTGCAGATGGGAGGTAACCATACCTCTGGAGCCATGCCTATGGACAAAAACAGGGAGACAGAGAGAGAGAGGTGAGACATCACAGTAAAGGGTAGGAGTGTGAATGACCAATTGTATCATGATTCCATATCTTATCGATTCTTTGGTCGATGATACAGTACTTGCTGACATCAGAGTCCGCCATGACATGTTTTCAATTCTGCTGCTTTCTTTTGTGTTCTTCTGATGGGTTCGATAATCCAATTTCTGAGGCTTTGTTTGCTTGTTATTTTTGGTTAGGATATAGGGTAGTCCAGTACGATGGCCCCTGGTCTGAAAGGCCACCCTTCTTCTTCTTTCTTTTGACTGACCCTTGTTTTGATTATTTTGAGGTTATTTGGGGGGGCAACTTGGTTTTGTTGTTTCTGTTACAACTCTTTTGGATCATGTCTTCACGGGGTCCTAACAGATCCCGTTCAATTCAGGGGCCAACACATATAAAACATGGCTTAACAACATGAATCATTTTTACAAAAGTCTCAGATTCTGCACAATTGTCAGGAGACAAAACAAATGTCAAATTAAAGGTGTGTCTGATGATGACATGGGTGTTTTCACTTCACATTGATAATACTGGATCATTAAGCCTTAACGCAATAAATCAATGGATTGTTACACCCCAAGTTTCAAGTTGAGAGGCCAACAGGCATGTCATATGGTCCAAGTTTGTCTCCCTCAAAAAAAGTCTACCTCCCCATCACTTTCAAACTGTGATATAATGACAGCCATATTAAAAAGTAATTTGTGTCTCAAGTCAAATCATCAAAACAGTGACTTGAATTCACAAGACTCCAAGTCACAAGGGCTCAAGTCCCCATCTCTGGAAGCTGATGGCTACAGCTCACATCCAACAGTACTGATTAATATTATTGATTAACTAATTTAAAAAAGAATCACTTAGCACATGAAATGATTCAAAAAAATTGTAAGAAATGCTCATCACAATTTCCATGAGCTGCAAGCTACAACTTCAAATTGCTTCTTTTTTTTCCAGCAAGTAAACCCAAAGACTCTTCTTCTACTGTCATAAAAGACAAAGAAAAGCACCAATTTATATGTGAGCTAAGGACGCAATAGTAAGAAAAAGATCAGCAAATAACAGCTCCAAAGGCACGTTATTCAGAATATGTTAGCAAGGAAAAGGGCATGAGTAGAAAGAGAGATACAAGTTTAAAGCGCAGAATGTCATCTGTTATCAAGTCATTTGGCTCGTCAGGGAAGGGCTTTGGTGTAATAGAGCTTTCAGTGCCCCTTTAAAATCCTGCCAGAGGGAATCGCAGCTCAGATCTTTGGACTGGGGAGTCGAGGGGGGGATCGACTGGGCTTTCCCACTGAAGAGGCTTTAGGGATTTGGAGAGTCCCAGCCTCTCGGTCTTCATCATAACAATGCTATACAGATTCTCCTCCTGCTGCATTTAGCAACACAAAGCCGCGCAATAAAAAAGAAAATTAAACCAATAAAATATTAATAATATTGTTTGAAGTGGAGGGAGACACCACAACACAAGGACATTGGACTGGAAAGACCCAGTGAACTCGGTGCTCTCAGGCTGCATATTTGCCTCAGACCTCTTATTTTTCATTCAGCAGCGCTGCGCTGTGAAACGTGAGCGCTATTATTGTACACAATGTTGTCGGGCTGCTTTAGTCATCATGGAGGCCTGCTGCTTGGGATAGCATACATACTGAGAATTTAATTCACTAAACGGGAAAGGGAAGCATGGTGCGAGAGGCAGCGAGGAGAATGCAATAAAAGGCAAAGCATGATTCAACAACAGAACAAATGTGAGTCTACAGCTTCTGTGACACAGAGCGAGTCTCGTGTCGGGCTCCAAGCAGCGACAATGAGTTCCACAGAAACTTGGGGCTGTTTGTAGATATTTTAAAAGCGCTACCGACTGGGACACAAAGAGGCCTGTTACAACACTGAGCGATGGCAATATTCGTGATTTGAGGTTGTGGTGGAGCAAAAGCTAAACTGAGCTTGGGGACAGGAAGTCAATGAGAGCAGCATTTCTTTTCTAGCAGAGTCATGCAATCATGCTGCAATCTTAAAAGTCGCTCTGCTGAGTTTGATGTTACAAGGCATTACACCATGTAGGGAATCCAACAAAGTGTTAGAATTTCAGAACCAGTAACTAGACTAGACAATGGACAGTGAAAATTGCGATGGACATCAGGCCGTATTTCAAGGTTAAACAACATACTTGACAACCCACTAGCTTCTGTTAGACAACAACTCACATTAGCATTCAACCACTAGCTAGCTAATATTAGCTAGGAAGTTAATAAGCTAATAGAGAGGCAATGTGACTTTGCGTCAACTGTGTCCCATGGGACCGTATTTTAGGATAAACTTTGTACAGCAATCAATGGCACGAGGCAAATAATGTTTGATTACGTTTAAATTTTGCCGTAAATCAAACCACACATATGATAAAGATCATGTTTCAAGTGAAGAAAGTTGCAGTTTGACGTAAAGATAGTGAAATACTGTTGGGAACTACATCGTCAATATACATCACCGACATCGACATGGTCGTCAGCGCAGCACAGAAAAGGTATCTGGCCATACAGAATAGACATCTGTAATTATACAAAAGGACAGTAATATGCTAATGTTTATTAGCCGCGACCCCTCAATTCATCATCAGTACTCCATTTTCCAAAACAGATGTAGGATTCAAAAGACTCAAACACTGTTTTGTTTTCAAACTTTTTCAAAAGTCTTCCAAGCTTCTATTAAAAGAGATTAACAGAGAGGAACATACAGTATCTAAGGCTGACTTGCTCCTTGTAGTTTATCTGTACTCTGACACACTGACAAATCCCAGATCATCCCCTGAGGACTACAGTTGGGTGCATGCACGTATTCGCACCCTGCCACAATGACTTATCCAGCCCGGCTCTCATCAGGGCGGCAGATGTCAAAAAGTTACGAATGTGTCATGATTCACATTTCTTCGCACCTTCCTGCACACCAGGGCTTCCTCCTCATACTTAACTCTTTCTTCCACCTGTTGACTTTCCCATTTGCTTACACTTTCCATCTTCCTCTGCTGGGTGCAATCTCGTTCTCCATGTACGCCCTTTCACGCTCACTGAGCGCGCAATAACGTCGTGATGTGTGTCAGGTTTTTTACACTCTGGATAGACGTCAGGGGTGAGAGGTGCAGGTGTGAGATTTCCAGGTGAGGAAATGACTTCTTCCCAATCTGAGACACACGTTCATGACGACACAGAAATGTCATGTCACACTTGAAAAAATGCCTGACTCACTGACAGAGAGCTCAGCCATGATAAAATCACATGACAGAAATACCACACATGGTGAACACACACACATACAAACAAGCACATTTCCTTCCAAAACACACTCATTTCCAAGTACAAAAGTAAGGTTTGGAAAGCATAAAACTATGATTTAGGTTTGAAAAGCACAAATGACCTCTTTTAAACCCTGCCAAGTTTAGTTAAAGCTGCTTTTTCTCCCTCCGTTTCAGATCTTTCCCCTGATAAAATAGGGTCATAAATACCAGCATGCAAAGCCGACAAAGGCAACATTCGAATCTCTGAAGAACAAGGGTGTTAAATCTCAGAGAGGCAGGCGCACAAACATCATTTAAATCTTTGGAACGTGTCTTATTTTTAACTTCACAAATCAGACTTTTAGAACTTGTGCTTAAAGTCTTCAGTTTTACGAGTGTAAATTACATTGTAGGTCAAGCACAACGTTTACATGATATTATGTTGTATATTATTATATTAAATTCACACTTGATTCCAGCATGCTTGACAATCATCCTCATATTGCCATCATTAAGCCATTAAGCAGCAGGTGTCACACGTGCTGGAAAATGTACTTGCTCCCACCATGCTTCCTTCTCCCACGTCTCCTCTCCATCACTCCCTACTGTCATCGCTTTTTTCCTCCTAATTTCTACTTTCCCTTTTCATGTCCTGTAATCAGCTCCCTCCCATCTCCTCTCTGACATCGGAGGTCTTTCATTGTGACCACGTTTGGCTCTGTCCTAAAACCACTGACCCCGTGAATTCCGCTGCCGCTTTTGGGGCGAAGGAGCGTAAACGAAAACAAACATCAGAAAAAGTTTACGGTTAAGACGTGGCACTGCGTGTCGAGCATCAGAATGCCACGAGGCCATGGCTCCTCCTGCAGCGTCGGAATGCTAAACGAGCTGATTGTTCAGACATTTTAATTCGACACAAGTTTCAGATCATGGGGTTTAAAAAAAAAAAAGTTGGCCCACTTTTTTTCTAAGATGAATACCTCTATGTGGGTGAAGACAAACACAAACTATACATTTGTGTCTAGTACAGATCTAAGATGTTCTCTGCTCAGAACACAAGAACAGTGTGTACGAAATGTATTTGCAGTATGAGCCACACCACTATTATGTAAATGAGAAGCCATAGAGAGAACATGACAGTGTGTATTTCAAGAGGTGTTGGCAGTAAGTATTCAGTGAGGCGCTGTGATGTGTTTGGGCTTCCAGACAATGCGGTCATTATCAGATCCAGAGATGCAGTAGAAAAAGGAGCAGCAGAGAAAGAGAAAGCCGAAGCTGTTGTGAGATACGTCTGTCACTCAGATACTGACAGGATATTGGAAGGTGTGTGTGCTCGTAGGAGCGTGGGGGGGGCGGGGGGGGGTTGCTCAGCGTCCCATAAGAGAAGCAGATTGGCAGGACATGAAGGGTGTAGCTGTCACACGGGTTCACACAGCACAGTAAATGAGTAGAGCAGAAAAGAGCAGCCGGTGATTTTTTCAGTCAAACTTTGTACAGTGGCGGCGACAACAAGTCTCTGTGCCTCTTCTTTAGCGACATTTTGTAAATAAAAGGATGAGTTCACCCAAAAATAAACAATATAGTCATAGAATACTCGTCCCACGCCAGTGGAAAGTCTGGAGAAATTCATAATCCACAAAACATCTCAGGAGATTCTCAGACAGACAGTAAACAGTAAAACGGCTCCTTACAGCTCGCCCTGGTATCGACCAACACCAGCAATTTTCAGCATCTTTTCTTGAGACTGTTTTGCTGCTTTATACTTCCTCTTCCTCTCCAATCTGATACATCTTGTTACTGTGGAGATTCAGATTATTCAGTGTTTATAGGCTAATAGCTTTGACCAATCACATATTGTTGTGGGTTGGGACATTGTGTGAGAGAATGCTGCATCACCTTAAGACTGAAGAGAGGTTTTTCACACCATTTTTAAGCGGAAACCTTCAATGTTGCTGCCAAGCTAAGAACACTTTACGAAGAAACCCCCAACTGCATAAACTGTAAAAGATTGAATCCTAGTCATTGACAGAGTTTACAGATCATGATGCGCGTCATCTTATTAGTTCCGTCTTCATTGACTTCTTTTGGGAAGAGGTTAAACTTGAAGGGAATTCGATGAGACAGGAAAGGGTCACTGATGTTGGACATGCTATTGGATAGCCGAGAAAATAGAAGAATAGCTAAACAATAATACAGATGTTTACTGATGCCTACGGTACAACTGACTGAAGCAGTGTCTCCTACCCTTTCACTACTTCCAGGAGAGTGACCCATCTTCTGCTTGTAATCCTAGAGAGGGAAGGGTAGATCTTAAGGATGCGCTTTGCTGAATAAGCACCGAGCTCCACTCCTTTAACTCTAGCTTTCGCTCTCCTATCAGTCCTTATCTCTCTTCATCCTCCCTCTTCTCTTTCTCATCGATTTACTCTTTCTCTCGGTGATCTATGGGTCCTGTGTTCAGCCAATGTAAGGAGTCTAGAGACCAGGAGGCTCCAGCTCGACAGCCTCCTTATTCAATAAGACAGAAATTCCTCCCCGTCTCCTCTGCAGATAACGAGGGGGCTTGTAAGAATAGACGGTGCTGTTCAATAGAGCCGCAATTTGGACTCCCTGTTGATGTAATAATAATGATGCAGAATGGTAACCATACTTCATCCACCGCTGCATGACAAGTGGTTCACTGGGCTGCCGCAGTAACATTACTGCAAATAGAGCCAGAGGTAAAGCATCAGAGGGACGATTATCAGGCACCATCATTATTTTGACCAGAGCATCAGATCATAACAGGGGGAGAAAAGCTTCATGAATTGTTGATGAGGAGATATCAATATGAATGTTCACATCTCGGGCTCACTCCTCTGGATCAAAGCAGGAAATGATGCATCGGTGATTTACGCTCCTGCCCATTTAGAGTTGACACACTGTCTTACACAAAACAAAACTTGATTGATTGCCTCGAGGTTGTATGCCTTTATGCACCAGTTAAGTTGAAGTTTACATCCATGTCTGCGCAGACTCATATATTATTGCCTACGTTTACGAAGACTTTAAAGGAATTTCATGAAAGGCAAATGTAGTCTTTGGTGAAATCACTATATTGCCATGTATGATTCCAGTGAATAATGTGGTGAGAGACATAATGCTATGACAATCAGCTGAAGCTCAATATCAGCAAATTGTTTTGTCCTAAATTTGAACTTCCCTCCATGTGTTTTTGAGATATGCATTCATCAAAATGGTAGTAAAGTAATGTCACAGTCACCCAGTTCATCCTTGAGTCCACACAACTGGAACGGGGTTGAAGTTCGTGTCAAATTTGCATTTCTGAGATATCACTTTCAGAAGAATGGGACAGATGGATGGAAGGACAACACAATGTCTACGGCCACAGCTGTGGCAGAAGAATAAAAAACACTTGGGCTGATTGGAAATCTTTCGTTATTGTATTAAAGCGAAGAAAGGTAGGATAACAAAGAAGACACTGTCTAGGAGCATTTCAAAAAAATATTGTGCAAATATGGAAAAAAAAATGTAATTTCTTCCCAAGAATTAACTGATAAGAATGATAGCACTGTTAAATGTGAATCTACAGCTATTAGAAAGGCAGCCTGGCTGGCTGACTGGAACTTACATTTTAATACAGTTTTTATGTAAGGATTAATAACTATGACGTGCTAATGAATTAGATTTAGAGTTGGTATACATTATCTAACCTCTGGTCGAAGCCAGGCCGGGGGTCTCGCTCGCTAAACGGCTGTAAGAAATGATATGGGTATTTACCAAAATGTTAAACTATTCCTTTAAAATTCAATTGGACACATAAGTGTCAGAGAACACAAAATGAGTGTTAATAACAAAGGATACAGATCAGACGACATGTCATATAGTGAAACATGTTATAGGGAAATACATTTAGGCATCAGATAAAAATGTTTTAACGAACCAGTAATATATTTGTTGTGTCTGTTCGATACATTCATGCATTTACCAAAACTTTCACCCGCATCGTCATGCAGAGGAATCAAACCAGCCAATTGTGTGTAATCGAATAATGTTTGCAGTAAGAAAAACAGTGTGTGTTCGGGAAAGACTGGAGTGCAATAATGAGGTTCAACTTCTCTGGAAATCAAGTTTTCAGATTGATTTGGAGTGCAATGATATGGAGTCCAGCAGCGTGCCCCCATGAAGGCTAAAGTTTCCCAAATTCATCAGTGCCTATTTTTGGGTCGTCCACACTTGATTTCACTTCACTTTGAAGTAAATTTCTCTCACGCTCCTGATGCAGGAAGAACTCGGCCTCACCTCCCTTCTCTACACAAGACTTCACACAGAGTGCATTTCATCTTCGCTTTTGTCACACTATGAAAAAAAACAGCTTGTGGTTTAAAATCATGGCTTTCATATCTCCCCTAAAAGGACATTTCAGTGCATTTATGCAGCCAAAGCTACACAGAATCTGTCAGCTGGGAAGCAAAGCAATGTCATCTCAGGTTAAATGAGACTCTGCTACCAATATTGCACATCAGGGGAGTAACATGCGAGTTATCCTGTGGAAGAGTAGGCTTCGTCCTGAAGTGACTCACAATCCTAGTCCTCATCCAGATGCCTCGCACATGCGCTGAACTTGAGTGAACCCGCAGCATTCATGTCCCCAGAACACCTCCCAACCAGCCGGTCTGGCCCATTACCTGACGAGCAGAAGGCGGGCTAATTAGTCGATGGGTGCCATCAAAAGGCCAACCGGCAAGGCGATGGAATCACTCCATTATGGATGAGAAGTGCCTCAGGAAGCACAGTCGGCATGGCAACGTGCAGTGGCTGCTGATGTTGACGTTTGTGACTGATCAGCTGATAGGAGCTCGGTCCCCTTGGGTTACAGGCAGCATGTGGTTGCAGATCACATGTGCATTAATTCTTTATGGCAAGTTGTGGACGTGGAAGTTTGGTTCTAGACAGATGGTGAGGGTGGACTCTTGATATGAAATGACATCAAAAATGAATGAAAAGATCGTGGCAAGAACAAAAAATCGAGAAGAATGTTCATGGCTTGTATTTGTTAATGTCACACTAGTCAGTACTTTGTTGGAGAGTGCTGAAACAAAAACTGAGACTTGGTCTTGGTTTCAAGTCTGGTTTCAAGACCACTTATTGAATCCACTACATTTTTACTCTGCCTCCTCTAGGTCTCGGACAAATGAAGACTCTGGATTTCCCTTCAAGACCTGTGGTTTGCATGTTCCACGTTTTAGTGTGCCATGTACTGTGGGAAGAGCATTGGTCTTGGTCTTGACTTGGTCTCAAGACCTCCAAGTCTTGGTCTTGTCTTGGTCTTAGTTTAGATGGCCTTGACTACAACACTGCTGGCTCCTCTGCATGTCCTTGCATGCATCAATTTCTGTGCCAGTGCCTGGAATTACAAGTTATTTCCCAAGTGTTTGCAACATTATCCATCACTCACCCTTGGGTCCTGTTACACACACTGCAATATCAGAGGTAATTAGTCTCAGACTGGTCTATAAAGTCTCTATATTTATGCCTGTGATCAGAGCAGGTTTGTCACACACCATCATTGAGAGCAGAGTGTGTGTGTACAAGCCTGAGCTACTCAGAGAATGTTTATGGGCTGAATGGAAAAGAGAAGACAACTGTACCTTGTATATATTTAACAGTATTACTCATGTTGAGTACACATACTGTGTATATAAAAACGTACTGTACCTACATGTCTACTCAGTATGTAACTTATAGTTTGGCAGTTCACGCAGAGAACAAAGCACTGCATATCGGCATAACCGGATTCACAATGAATGCACACTCTTTAGGATTGCATCTCATTCTTTCATAATTCAGAAGATCCATTTGCACAAACTGAGAATGGTAACAAACTCTAGAATAATGTCTCATTTTAAATAAGCAGGTTTGGCCATTAATCTGAGCCATATGCTACTCGCTAGAATTTCAGAAACATGAAGTGACACAGGTGTGCCACTTGGCAGGACAGAGACGCTGCCTTAATACTGCTTGAAGGATGCAAAATGCCAACAAATTTCTCTGCTATGGGCAACTTCCTGTCAGTACTTGCCTATGAGCCTTCCAGGTTCTCATTCTACCCATCTAATCAGGGAAGGATTTACACCCAGGGGTGCCGGGTGAATACAATTAGCTCCCTGCATGGATAGACACTCAGCAGGAGAAGACCTTGAAGTTTTATGCCACAAATATCAGGTCTACCAATTAGAACCAAGATAAGAAAACTGTTAAAGAAGAAATTTGTTTTAATCTTTCCTGCCCTGACATTTAATTAAAATAAATATGTATTCAATGAATTATGTTAATATGTATTTGATTAGTTATTTCAATTTTAAGGGGTTACAGTGGTGAAAAAAGGCAATTCACAATAAACATGGCTGTCACAAATGTAACTTTTCCAACATTTGTACTTTAGGACTTCTGAAAGGGTGGTGCAATGGATTACAAAGGTCACGGTTCAGATCCAGTCATGGTTTTGAGGCACAGATGCGATAATTTTTCTGATAAATAAATAGTAAGTAAAAGTGGGTCAAATATAACTACGAACAGATCATGGCTCAACTTAATTCTGTTTCACCACTACTCAGCAAAGCAGAGATCTGTATGCCATGCAACGGGACACTGATCTCACTGGCTGTATGACACCTGTGGGTGATGGCAGCTGGAGGGAATTAAAAAAAGTGTCTTCATCTCTCCAGTAACATAGCTGGGACAGAGCACTCGGGAGTGACCGGAGCTTTCGGCCCAGGTGACTCGTGGGAACATGATCCGGGCCTCATGGGAAAGCCTGCCGCCTCTGACCGCCCTGAATTATTCATCGGTTACACGCCGAACCACTGGCGAGTATGCCAGGGTCGCCAAGGCAACCGCAGCATTCCTGCCCACATCAGTAACCATGCACCCACACACATACACACAATATTTAACTGCTCTACTTGAATTTAAATTTCAAAAATGATGATGCCCCAACTAGTATCTGCACCTCTTGACCCAAGAGCGATGAGATCACTGCAGGGTGTTACTGCATATTTAGCCGCCGGTGCCTACACAGACACGCGCACAGAAAATACTCAATGCACACCATGTTCACCATCTCGGTGGCCCCATTAGGACAAAATGTCACAAAAATGTCATCCAAAAATGTCACAGTCTGATCATACATACTGATCAGAACAGTGCCTATTGTGGTGGCTAATCTTTTGGGGGTTTTCCAAAGCATTTTAAAAAGGCTTTAGATTTTGGAAAACGAAGAAAAGACAATTGTCTGGAGTATGATATCTGACATCAGCTGACGCAGAAAAATCTCAATCAAGACTGAGCCTCCATACGGCTGATTGATATTCTACTTATGTTCATTTCATGGTGAGGCGTAATCATATATTCAAATATGCTCCTATAAGATTCTATTAGTGTGCGCAGAAACAGATTGCAACAGTTGACATGACTCACTAAACTGTGTGGTGTAAAAATACCCCCCCATACACACACACACACGTCCCTGAGCACTTCTGTCAACAGCTTAATTGACAGCCTTACATGTGATGCCCCATTGGCATCATCTAATGTTGCACTTGTCAGTCACATTAAAGATTTAACAGCTCAGTAAGCTGTGACCAAAGATACATTTCAGTGAGAGAAAGACTGCGTGTTGACATACAGGGAGGAAGATTTGGAAAGATTTGTGTCTGTGTGTGTCAGTGTGTGTGTGATTATGAATCATTTAGGTCAGTGCAGGTGTTGTGTATTTCTCTAGGATTGGGTGAACAGACTGACACAGACACCCCAGTGGCTCCAAAATCTGCTCTCTTATCAAAGCCAAATGACGTCAAGAATACTGTGTTTGTGTGTCTGAGTGTGTGCGTGCGTGCATGCATTTGCGCTCTTGCAATCCATATGATTGCTCAGTGAGAAATGAGGGCAAACACTCATGAATAGGCCTGCATGCACTCAGACACAGAAGGTAAGCTCATACATACAAAGTGTACTGCATGTAGGAGGAAAATACAGCTGCATGGAATAATCAGCAACCATGAAACATCTACTTTGTTGAAAATAAAAATTCTAGTTCATAAATGTGTTCAAATTGTGTCTATTACAAACAATTGTGTAGTTAAGTAGTTAATATAAGTACTGATAACCACCATGGCACAGGAAAGTGATGGAAATTTAAGCCTCACTAAGAGAAATTTCAAATCAAAACATACCAAAGTACCATGGACATTGGTGTGACTGCCAAGTGATTTCTGGGAAACGCAGCGCAAAAACACCATGCCAGTGGACGCTTATCACCAAAAATAGCAAATAAGATCTTTCAGACTGTTTTGAATTGCATTCAGTTATATTTAAGCCTCGGTTCAGTCCAGCAGAGTAAATGTTACAGTCTTTGTCTTTGTCATCAGCAGGACTGTGGCTACCTACCGAGAGCAGCCACTGTCCCATGTAAATGTGACTGGCAACAAACACTGAGAAGACAGAACCAAAGAAGCCACGACTGCCTACACTCAGACACACATTCACACCAGTTGCTTCCCATTACTCAGACGCCACTCAAAGGCCGAGCATGCAAGCTGGTAACATGAGCTGTGACAGGAATGAATCTCTACCATTCTCCACATAGTGACAACAGAACTAAGTAGTTTGCATTGGATAGGAGTGAGCTCTGCATTAGCATAGCGCTGAAAACAGCTACAGTGGTTACAGTGGTATGTGACTCATAGTTTTGCAGCAGCGCTTGGTGAAACAGTACATTATGATATGGGAGATAGCAGTCGATAAAACAATAAACTGATTCAATTAACTGGTATCTGTACCCGCTGTACATTACATTGCATACTTTTACTTGATTTTTAACTATGTTTGGAGTAATTAGAAATGTAAAATGTAAGATTATTTGTTAAAACATTACAATAATTAACTAAAATTATCAACAGAATGGGAAGAAATAGCAATTTTGACAGCTTACCTGACCTGTCCGGTCCACAGCTCATGTGCTAGCGGTGTAAAAACCAACACTGTCCCGGTGCTCTAAACCCCCAGCCTGGACCGCTAGATGTTCAGCCAACCGAGCTAACTAGCCAAAAGCAGCTACAGTTTGCAGTTACTCTAGTGATATGCTGCCCCTTTTTTGTTGAAATATGAATAGCAAATCTCACTCACTTTAATTTCTGTATATTGAATCTAAAGCTTGAACCAGGAGATGATGAGCGTAGTTTAGACCAGAAATGGGGGAAAACACCCAGCTTGGCTCTGTCAAAGGGTAATAATGTGCCGACCAGCACCTTTAAAGCTGAATAATGGATTAAGAATAAAACAATTGAAAAAAACAACAAAAAAAACAGTCAACAAGTCAAACATTTCGAGGGCAATACCATTATTGTAAGAGCAAAAAATGCATTTTATGAACTGTTACACCCAAAGACACATTTCTATTCCTACCTAATCGATTTTGGCATCTCTCATACCTTGTAACCAAAAGTCTATCTGTATTTGTTTCATAGTTGAGGCTTAAACTCAATGGACTGACTAATGTTTGAGTTTCCACTTCTGGATCATGACCAAAATCTAATCAATTGCTTCTTGACACAAGGTTTGTGCACCACATTTCATGGAAATCTGATCATTGATTTTTCAGATACCTCACTGACTGACTGACAGACCAAAAGCGAGAACAGATCAAGTCCTTTGTGAAGTTAATAATTACAGTAGACTGTCAGCGGAGTCTTTCTGAAGCAGCTTTCATTAATTCATCTGAGACAGGATGTGCAAACAGATGGGAGTACACTGGAGCAACTTTGCGCTCTCTTTGTTGTACAGTGGATTACCTTTGACTACGCAACTTTGCTTAGTCTCTGGTGAGCACAGTGGCATGATTCAAACACTTAATGTGACTCAGAGCGGAGCACTGCACCTGATGCCTCTCTGTGAAACGCCAAGTGTAACCAAGGCAGTGCGATGCTCTTGAGGCTTTGGCGCTTCCTCGTTGTTGTTGTTGTTGTTGTGTTCTTAGAGAAAGCTACTGTGGTGAGAAAAATCAGCCATGAGTCAAAATATCACAAATCCCAGCAGAAGGAGAAGAAAGTAGGCTACAGAGCACGGAAACAGCTGCGAGTGATACAATGAGGATTTTATGTAACCAGGCAATTTTTGGACACAGATGGAAACAAAAGCTTTTAAGATCAATACATTCCTGTTTCACTGCAATGTTTGTACATTCTTCAAATGTACATATCGGTCGCTCTGTGCCTGCATTCAAAGCTCAAAGCATAGATTTCAGGGTAGCGTCACTAAAATGCAAACCCAGCACAGGGTTAAGAGCATCAGTGGTGCACTTGGCCTTTAAATATGATGTTGTATCTTGAAGTGAAAGCCTTAAAGCACCAGTTCAAAACAACCACTTTAGACAAAATGGGACGATGGACACAGTTCAGGCTGGCAGTGAGCAGAGAAAATTCTTATGCAATATTAAAAAGGTCCAGTGTGTGGGACTGGAGGTCAGAAATGGAATATTATAGTCATAATCATGCTTTCATTAGGGCATAATCAACTGAAACTGAGAACTGTTGTTTTCTTAATCTTCTTCGTTACCTTAGACTGAGCCTTTAATACTATAGAGAGAAGGACTGGGTCCTCTCATGCTGAGTCCACCATGTTGCGTCCCCATGTTTCTAAGGTAGCCCGGGACAGACAATCACTGGTTCCAGAGAGGGTCTTTCTTTTTTTTGTTTTGGGGGGAGAGTTGTACGTGGCCAATATAGGGGAGGATGAGACAAGGGGTGCTCAACTGCTCACTTAATCCTACACATTGTACCTTTTAGAGGTCGATGCCAGTGATGATTGGACCTTTTACAAATGATTGTTATTGGCTGGACTTGGCTCTGATAGTTGCCAATGGCTACGCAGCCTCCACCGACTGCAGAGGAGTATGTCACCATTTTGCATGGAGGATACGCTGAGTCAATCATCATCATTTAAGGGGCCACTTATGCTGAAAACATCTAAATCCTCTTAATCTCCCTCTCCCTCTTAATCTAAATTATACAAATTGACACAGACAGGTAACTGCTGTACCTTAACGTTAATATGGGGAAAATATGGGGAGCCACCACTGGGCACTGACGGCAGCCAGGCAAGCAGGAACAGAACTAACCATCCATACATGAAACACTTTAGGATCCTATGCACAAAGTTCAATTGTTGGCATTTAACAATTTAATGGGACGCACACCAGAAGTGATCCTGGCCAGTTTAGCCACAGAAAAGTGCTTCATCCATTGTAAACAGAACAGTAAAGAAGTGTAAATAACATTGTTACACATATAGAGGAAAAAGAGATTACCACTGAATTACTCTACGCCTACATACCACATACAGTATTTGGCCTTGGGGAGAAAATGGACCAGACGACCAGACCGGACTCGCACTAAGTCGTTACTTTCCCATATAAAATCAATATGGATTGAAACAGAAAATAACACTCACAAGGAGATAAATGAAATAAAGTCATGGCTCTGCCATTGTTAATGACATTGTCTAATTTGCAGAGAAAATGACTTCTTCAGGGAAGACAATCAGATAAACAAAAGCTAAGGAGCTTTTCAGAAATATTTCAGCAGTAAGCACCGGCTGGCTGATCTATAGTGTTAGACTGAAGAGAGGTGTTACAAGTTCGTATTAATTACTTGTTTTATCACCCGGCGACAGGCTGCACTCTCTGTAAAATGTCATCCAGAGCAAAGAAAATTGTAAGAAAGGAGAAAATTGGCAATACAGTAAACTCAGCCATGCAGTCAAATCCAGGAAGTCGGCGCTTCAGCTGCCAACATAAAGGGTAACATTTTCTGAAAGACCGCAAGTCTGACCGGCAATTACAGGGCAGGTTTGGGTGACCTCCTACCTCAGACCACACTTGTCATTTAGCGGGAACACTCATCTCTCTCTCTTCATTATTACCCTCTGTAACCTGTGGTGCGCGCGCACACACACACGCACGCACACACACACACACACAAACACACACAGTCATAACAAGTCCAGTATGTGGCTCCAGTGAAACCAGTTCATTGCAGTCCACACAAACTGTTTATACCGTCGCAGACACACATGAGACATCAGTCAGTCACCCTGCTGGCTGTAGACCGCTGCCTGGCTGCAACACAACACTGCCGGGCTGAACACTGTTTACACAGAACTTACAGTACGACACATTTCAGGACATCGCTTTGTCCTGCCTCAACTGCCTCCCAAGGTCAGATCGGGTTTTGTTTTAAAGCCAACTGAATTTGTATCATTCTTCATTTCCACATTTACAGCAGACAGCTGCCAGTACAGTCTCATTCAGATACGTTTGGCAGCGTGATGCTCAACCCTGTAAAGGTTTCTGTCATTCTTCAAGCAAAAACACATTTGCTGGTTGCATCTACTTAAGGATTCACTCCTAATCTTTGTCATTTATGACAGCAAAAAAATCAAGTTTGCTCAAAGGCACATCAACTGATAAAAATGAGTCGCACTCAGAGTTGTCTCACCTGCAGGATATCCGAAACAATGGTGATGGTTTAAATCAGGGGCCATCAATGGCTCTCTTTGTAATGAAAACCCAGATATGTGGAGGCTTTAAAGCCCTCTAACACACGCTATCATGTCAGGGAGCTAAAAACAGTGATCACAGATGTGCAAGTACTGAAACAACATTTATTCGCCAGATAAGTGAGCAAATGAAGTGAGAACACAGCAGTTTCCACACATGACAGAGGCATAGCGGGAGGCTGTCATCAACATACAGTGAGAACATCTTACTTTATGATGTCTCTACTCGTATGCATGCAGAGATGTAAGTAATTCTTTTTGCGTGTGAAAAGTATGAAGCGTTTTCTCCGTTTTAACCCCCAGGTCTGAGCACACATCTCATACATTTAAAAAGCCAGTGGGTTTGCAAGTTCATATATTTGCTCGGGAGTCACTTGGCTGCCAAAGACTGACTTACAGCGGCGCTCAGATTTCCTTGACTACAGTGCATTCACATGTACGTGCGACAAAGAAAAGCTTTGAGAGGAAATTCGATGCGAGGAATTGTGTAGGATAATAACAAGTGAGGGCAGAGGATGTGGGAGAGGGGAATGTGAAATATGACTGCGATTATACGCCGGACGTTATCAACAATCGCTTGCATTTAGATTTTTAATTACGTCAAGGCTGGATCTCGTTGAAAAGCTCGGGTCCGGTGACGTCTATTTGGCCCAGAGTTAAGAGACCATAGTCAAGACAGCACACAAAACAAACCTTTTTTCAAATTTCTCTAACTTTCTTCCTCTTTCCGTCATGTGAGCCTGGACATTCTAACTGAATAACCTGTAGCATCTGGACTGAATCCGCTCCCTGCCTCTCCAAAGGGAACCGCGCGGCCATGCCAAGCTTGCAAATCATGTGGATATGTGGATGTAGGACTTAAATGACTGTCAGTAGACATGCCAGGATGTTCCTGTGTGGTGTTTGTGTGTTGTGTGTGTGTGTGTGTGTGTGTGTGTGCAGCCAAGTGTGAGAGACAGGCGAGGGGGCTGGCAGTGTCACACCTTATGATAGCCCAATCAACTGTGGCTCAACAGCAGATCTTTGCTGTCGAAAATAATAAAAAGGGCGCAATGTGGACGGATGTGCCCTTGATGGAAAAAAAAACGCAAATTGGGGTCCGCTCGTGTTAGCTCTTGACAGGAAGAAAAGTCAAAAGGGAATAAACATCGATTCCCTTTAAAGGCTGATTGAGTGTTAAAGTTTATTGGCGCAACACTTGTAGCCCGAAGGCTTTTAACAATCCATTAAGTCGAGATATCAGATGGGAATAAAAGCTCCCTTTGAAAAGGAAACCCTCTTTTTTTTCCTTAGTTAAAATCTCATCTCGCTGCCCACATTGTTGCCTGTGAACCCATCAGATCTCTTTCTGAAGAGTTTAGCCTCAGAGCATGTGCTGCTTTTCATGTTAAAAAAAAAAAAGTAAAAAGAAGAAAAAAGGCACAAAGTGATACTATCTGAATGCTCTGTAGTGGAGGCTCTCATGTTCTGCCTTAAATACTCCCTGAGACACAGAGACCTGCCCAAGTATTTGCCCCACTGACAGATGATTTTTCTGTTGACTTTGTATTGAATTACACGGGCATGTGGGCTTTTGCAAGGGGGGAGATAACAGCATTACAACCGGTTCTCACTGATGTCTACTAGGGACATTTTCTTTCTTTCTTT
>CAEMYA010000212.1:1292645-1305206 GCA_903131615.1 Diplodus sargus
GCTTAAATGTTGGTCGATTTTTTTGAACACACACACACAAACACACAGACATACACACACAAGCCAGTGGTGGAGAGAGAAATGAGATTCCTCCAGAGAGAATTCAAAAAGTGGAGGAAAGAGAGGCATGGAGGTGCGACCCAGCTGGGCATCTCCCACCCCAAACAAAGACCCTGTTGTTGGTTAAAACATCAGCACGGGGCTACAACGTGGGCTGCGGTGTGGCTGAGGTACATTATTCTCCTCAAGGAAGACAAGAGAGGGTATTCACAGTAAAAGGGGGGGAGCACGTCAACAAATAACGGTCCCGGCTCTTACCTCCACGCTGAACGGCTGCTCCTCTCCGTTCACGGCGCATAAAATCCACAGCAACAACTGCAAGCATAACGTCCCCATACAGCAGCTACTGAGACATCTCCTCCTGCGGAGCGCCGACAGAACCATAGTGAACCCCGCCGTGGTCGCTTAGCGTCTCAGTTTTATTTACAGTCGGCACGAACAAACGGACAACGGGGGATAAATCCTACACGTTTAGCAGCGACATAGCCGGTTGTCTCGGTG
The DNA here is from genome assembly GCA_903131615.1 of Diplodus sargus. NCBI lineage: Eukaryota > Metazoa > Chordata > Actinopteri > Spariformes > Sparidae > Diplodus > Diplodus sargus. The sequence continues at coordinate 1,293,207 of CAEMYA010000212.1, forward strand.
TGTGTCTCTCTAGCGGAGCCGAAAGCAGAGGAGAGGAGAGCAGAGGAGAGCAGAGGAGAGAAGAGGGGGAGAAGGAGCGGATTCGTCGACCGCTCGCCCCGCCGCTCTCAGGAGGGAGGTTGTCCCCGGGGAAAGAGTCGCCGTTAGCGCCTGTCAGCAGCCTCCCGGTCCCGCAGTCCCCGGGTGAGTCCTCCGCTACACCGGCCGTTGTTCCAAGCGGACGCGTCCGGCTCGTTTTCTGCACCGCGCGGCATAGCTGCCCGTTTTCAACCGTTGTTTCCCACCGAGTGCGCATGTGCGCGCTGGCACGAGCGCGCCCCCTCCCATCCCGCGCCCCGGTGCAGATCCTGCTATAAACACAGTCCTCAGCACTCACAGCTACGGTTGAGATGTTTTTCATGCGCTTCAGGCTCGCTGTTTAATCCCCCCAGTCAGTTCATTGTAGCCTACTTGGTCTTGTACATAAACGACAACATTGTTTTCTTCATCATGACATTGTGCGACCCTTCTTTTGTAAAAAGGACCCGCTCAGTTTACCAGAATTCAAAGAAAGCTTGTGACCATACAGGTAGAGAGATATGAGCTGAGTGGAGCTAATGCTTTGCTATTATTATTATTCCCATTAAACACATTGTGTGTTGCATGTTAAGGATTTCAGGAAATTACTTTATATGGCTTATTAGGGGTATATATCAATTGAAAATGAGTATAACTGCATAAGCATTGGTTTAACACAAGTTGAATAACCCTTTCATTGACATTAATGGCTCAAGCATAAAAACACTATGAATCAAACCAGCTACATGAGAATGAAGAATAACGATGCCTTATGTTGCGCCTTGCGAGTTTCTGATGTTTTTGAATTGTTATTGTTCTTTCTATCCTCCAACGCACAGCTGCATGTTGTGTCACTGTTCTCCTGCCCGTGTGTGGGTTTTTTTATTTACTGTTGTTTTATTTCAGGAGTCCGTCAGCGCCACTAGAGGGCAATGAAAGGCCCAGAGCCTCTTCCAGCCCTCAGTGTGCTGTGAGTGAGTCCTCCATGGTACCCTGAAGTCTCATCCGTGCCTCAGCACCGCTTCCAGTAATGACGATGATGCCGTCGGCGGTCACTGCTCTTACCGTAGAGTGAATGATGTGTTCAAGGCACCGAGGTCTTATCATCTTTACATGTACTGAGCATAAGCTTTCAATTGTACATCTCACACGCTGATATTAAAATATGTTATGCAAGTTCTGTTGCCTGCGCAAAGAGCGATACGTGATTCATTGACTTATGGCTCACTGATAATACACAAAAATCCTGAATCTGAAAAAAAAAGCCTTTTGCTGTAAGCTCAGATAATAGAGAAGGGTGAGATCTTAAGAGCCCCATCAATGATTTGTGTGTAAATGTGTGCGCGTGCCAAATGAGAGTTAGGTGAGCCACACCATTAGCCCATTGATGAGGTTTCAGTCTCGCCACTTTCCTCTGAGGGGTTCTCACACTGAATGGAAAACTCCCGTTTGAAGTTTTGAAAAGCATCCGCGGCACCACGGTCAGGGCCACAACTGCTTTGACCCCTGAGTCACCTGTGAGTCTCATCTTTCGCTGCGGGACACACTGTCACACTATAATGTCAAAAGCGCACATGATTATGCTCACAGTAAATCGTGGCAGGGCTATTAATAAAAAGAAAGATTGACTGGAGTAAGTGAGAGACACAGTCTGATGCTCGGAGGTTGACGCATGACACGGTTCATCGAGGGTTGAAAAGGTTATAGGCTGTGTGGTGCTCTGAGGTCTGCTGACTCACACAGCCATTAGTTGGCACTGTGCTTAACAAGGGGGATCGGAGACTTATGAACTGTTGATTTACCTTTGCACATTTGAGACCCTATTTACAATTGTTGTGATTTATGAAAGACGCGGAGATGGTTTATTTACCTGTTAAGTGATGAAATTATAGGTGCTAAAATCCCCCTGGGACTTCCGCTAGATCATGATGCTAGTTAATGCGACAAATTGTTTTGAAAATCTAGACAGCTTGCTGGAAACCAGTAAAAGTGTCTGTTTAGAAGTATAATTACAGCTGCTGTAAGTTATATATTTGCTATTTCAAAGGGGCATTAGAAGAAATTCAAACTCAGAATTTTAATATTTACAATGTCAATATGTGTGGAAAATATTCATTTTTCCCATCACTAAATAAACAAGCCGTTCTTGGAGGAAAATAAGGTCTCAGGACAGTGTTTGAAGCTAGAAAGGTGGCAGGGTCCGCCACATGTAAACAATGTATAGCAGTATGAAATTGTGTTGTCCCTTAAAAAAACTGACAGCTTGTCTGACCCTAAACTCAACACAGAGTCTTAGATAGAAACAAAAGCTAGTAGCAGCGAAAGTACCCACACGCAGAGCGTTAGCATGAAAAAAAGTTACGTTAGCATACATGAAATTCACGCTGTTCGCCCCCTCTGCAATGTCAGAGCACTATGCAAAAACATGTCCAAAAGACATCAATTCAACGTCTTTGACAAGGTTAGACTTTCAATGAGGATCCAAGTGAAAGGTTTTATGATGTGTTTATTATACGTCTTTTCAACGTTCACTAGAGATGTCCAAGAGAAGTTCTCACAGAGTTCAAAATTAGTTTCATAATGTCATTTTTGGTCAATTTCAGCTATGTGTGTTTAAAGATTGTCTTGGTTATCAAAATTAAAGTTTTTATGACGGCCAAATTTGACTTCTTGCAGCAAAAAGCAAGTGGATTCAAACCCTGACCCTCCTGCATGATGTCCTTTACTGGGAGAGCTGTTCATCAGTTCAACTAAATGCCATGTTTTGGTCATCCAGCCTTTGATAGGCACTCTAATATTCCAACCTCGGACCAAAACATGGTATTTTATAAAGCTGATTATTAGCTCTCCCAGTAAAGTGCACGCCTCATGCAGGCTGCTGAGGTTCGGGGTTCAGATCCAGGCTGTAGCTTTTGCTGTATTGCTTAAGGATTTGGCGTCTTTTGGGCATGTGTCTGCTCAGTGGGGGTGTAAAACTATGCAACACCTTATTACAGGATAGCTACTGTAGATTTTTATAAAACGTTTTAACCCAAAAAACGGCTGTTTGTTACGGTTCTGGCATCCTACATTCTCAGTCGTTTGTTTTCGTGCACACATCTCATGACAATGTCAGAGAGAAAACGTGTCTGTGGAGCTCCAGCGGTTCAAGACGGCAGCGATGAGTTTCTTTTGTATATTATCGTACGTTGACCCGCACCTTACATGAATGTTAACACCTGTGTGTGGCTTTAACATGGGTGCAGATGATGTACGCCGCATTCTGTTGAATATTTGTTGAAGAATAAATCGCCCGAGAGCAGCTGAAATGAATCACAGGCGGCTAAGCAGCGACAGAGAAGTTGTGTCCCTTGGATTTAATTAATTTCACTACTAAGCTGGGATAAAGGTTTACAGTAATTTTGCAAGCGTAAAAGTTTGACTTTCCTTTCTTTGTCCGCCTCGCGCTCATTTAGAAGTTTGTTGGCTGGGTGAATCATTTTCTCAACCCGACTTCCCTCCTTCCTTTCCTAATTCTGTCGCTCTCGCCCGTCCCTCTTCCTCCCCTCCTCTTAATGATTTCCTCTCTCGCTCCATAATCCTGAATGCCCTCTCTGAAAGGTTCTGGCCCTTTCCAACTGGTCCTCCCACCAGCACGCAGCCTTGCCAGGATCCTCAAAGCCTCTCTCTCCAAACATGACTCTGTCTCATAACTGCTGCATCTGCTCCCAGTCAGACCTCCTGGATCTCCTGGCAGCATGAATCCAAAGCCTCCCGTCTGTCTCTCTTCTTTTTTTTTTTCCCCCGAGCAGGGGAATAAAGAAAAGAGGAAGACAGGAAGAGGAAGAGAGGCAGTAGCATGACATCATGAAGATAGGCCCCGGTGCAAATATTGTTTTTGTGCCCACCACCGTAAACACAACGCTTGGACACACATGCACAGCCACTTGAGAGAACTGCTATTGCAGGGGTGGACTGGCCATCGGGAGTACCGGGATTTTCCCCGGTGGGCCGATCAATCTTTTTTTTATTTTCACTGTTTTTGTTTTTTTTTCTTCCTTCATGGGCCCCTGACAGCGTTTGGGCCACCGGTTGCACGGCCAATGCTTACGCCACTGAAGAGAGGGCAGTGATCTGGAATGGAGCGCTGAATGATCAATTAAGGTATTTTAAAACCGAGGGCTTTTGTTCCAGGGGGTGAATAGTTCCCGGGCACTTCTGCCTGACTCCTAAGTGTGCTTCTTGAGGTTGGGTGGGTTCAGGATCGGATCTCTCTCCAGATGAAGCTCCGGGGTCGGTCTGGAAGCACAGTGAGAGGCCGCCCTGACTGATTGCAGCTGTATCGTACCAAACAGCTAAAGCCAACGAAAAGAAAAAAGGCTCCAGTCAGAATTAGCTGCTTTATTTATCTATTACGTATTTCAAAACCCCAAATCAATGTTGTCACCCTCACAGGGCTGCTTTCTGTCCACATGGTAATTCTTCCAAACCATAAACAGTTTGTGGTTGTCATCATTACTTTTTTTTATACATTTCCTAGCAGTATTTTGAGTTTAATGTCAACAGTCATAGTGAATAAGGATTATTTACTTAAAAGTGCAATATGTAATAACTGTGGTTGAAAACATTCAAAAATGAACTAAATTATGAACAGAACTTGAAAAATTAGCAATTTCAACTTTGTGACAACTAAGTATGGTGCTGCAGAGGTCACTACTGAAGTTAGCGTGCTAACTAGCTAGCTCTGGCCCATCCTTTTTCATAACACCACTCATAGCTTGCAGTCCAGACTGCTAGCTGCACAGCTAACTGAGCTAACTAGCCAACAACAGCTACAATTAGCAGTAGTTAGCGGTTACACTGGCAGCGGTTTTGCTGCCTCCTACAGTATTTGTTGGAAGACTGGATTTGAGATATGGCTATTTCTTACATACTGCACCTTTAAAAGATTTCAGTCATTTCAAGTTCAAGTTTTTGCTAATCCTCTGCTTTTACGTGCTTCATTAGCCGTCTAATATTTCTTTTTTTTCTGGATTCATCTGAGTTTTCGGGGGAGAGTTCAAGTCTGCTAATGCACAGTCGGTGACTCAGTTCAATAAAAAATGGAAAGTTTGGCTCGTACTTTTCCAGCTCGCATCAGATCCTTACATTTACTAAAGAGAAACCCTCCACAGGTTTCATTTTTACACATGATGTTCAGCCGGGAAATGGCCCTGCCTGCGCCCAATACAAAACATTTCCATTTCTAATCATGGCTTGGCGGAGCACTCGAGACCAAATGACACAGGAAATCAACACATCTGGGCGCCTGGCACTGATCTCAGCCCATCGATGAGTTGATTGCGCCTCCTTCTAGGAAGTTTTGACATAAGGCAGCGAGTTGATCTCTATTAAACCCACCCGTGACGCCGTGAGTCCCTGCCATGTGGCTCCATCTGAGCACTGGCTTGTTTAAAGTTTGGACACACAGACGCACAGACCGACAGCAGAAATGGGTCTGCTCGGTATAAAAATAACCTGATTACAGCCCACACGTTGCCAACCCTGAGAACAGATTGGATATTTACATAATAAGCTTAGTCGTGCAGTCAGTTTCACACCAGCAAGAAACCAGATTCACTTTGCAGAAGCAATGGGGTCCTTGTTATCTGCGCTGAGAAATATGTATGGGGCAAACGCGTGCAGGAAACACTCGTATGGACTCACGAAACACTGAGTTTATTGAGGACAGAGAAAACATGTATGAATGTGATGAGCTGCTCAGGTGCGAGGGCTGTCAGGTAATTTGGCAGTAGATTCGTTGTGCGGTGCAGACAATGATTTTTATTTATTTTTTTGCTTTAGTGTCTTGGCAGTCTCTTCGCTGATGAAAAACAAAAACCACACCAAGAGGAACCTGCATGGAGAGACAGAAAAGATTAAGGGTTGAGAGAAAGAGAGAGAGAGAGAGAGAGAGAGAAGAGTGGAGGTGTGCTGTGAAAAGCAAAGCGTGGAGTAGGCGCTGTTCACCGTCGGAGGCTGCGAGGAGTTAGCTCGGCGTGATCCAGTGTTGGTCTTCCTCTCGAACTTCAGCTGTTATCATATGGTGTCATCATATGGTGAAGGTACGGTGGCAGATACATTAGGTGTAGTTGGACTGTCGCTGAAAAAGGACATGACACATTGTTAAACTGGGACCCTTTAACTGCAGTGAAAGGGTCATTGATAGCTGTCGTAGCTAATTGCACAGGAACGGGCCGAGGTGCCAGCTAACCAGTCTAGCGATATGACAGTTTGTTCTCTCAGCGTGTGGCCGCGCTGCAGAAGCAGAATTTTGGTCTTCTGATGAAATGTTAAAGCAAATCCAGTGAAGATGGAAAGAACAAGAATGGTGACATAAGCAGGAAAGGAGTGAGAGGGACAACGCTCTGCCTGCTCAGATAGGATTTCTTCCAAACTCTTTGTTTCCTGAATCTCTGCACGCATGAGCTCAAGTTCAAAGTGGCCACAGTTAAACGGGAAGTTGAAAGTTCTGCAACTTGATTTGGGATAGGAGGTGGCTACAAAAACAAAAAGCCAACTGGAATCGGACGGTCACACCGAGATGTGTCGCGAGAGACGTGTCACCCGTCAAACCCGTTCTTCTCCGGTTTCCTTGGTGTGCGCACCTCACTTGCACTGCCCGTCAAGTTTTCTGCTGCTTTTTTCCATGAGTTACATACTCCCCTGGGTGCAACATGGTGTTTTGCCCAAAACACGCCTCCCCAAGGGGTTTTTGAACGCCTGTAGTAACAAGTCTCCGTGTGAGACTTCCTGCACCTCCTGAGTGTTGGAGATAGATGTATATGAGCAAAATTATCCACTGTGGACATAATTCTCATGGAAATATTGGGCTAATACATCAAATAAAGGTGCAGTAAAACAAATGTTTGCCTCCGATGTTTAAACTTAGACGCCTGATGATGATTTGGTGTTCACACAATGCAGAGGGCAAACCATGAAGATGCTTACACACACACACACACTCAGAGCTCGCACATCGTTTTATAGTCAAGAATAAAAGTTTTGAGCTTTTCAGACTGTTAAACATCTCTGAACAATCCTAATTATGGTATTTATCGTAAAATCAGTTCGTAAAGTGCTTTATATTGCAACTGCACAGAATTTGATTAGAAACCTATCCACCAAATTGCTTTCAATGCATTAATGATGTCATCCATCAGGACAGTTATCGTACTAACTTTACCTCCTAGGTTTTGGAATTCCAAAAATAGTTGTGCAGAACCTCCCCATAGATCTGATAAGATTAGAAACTTTAAGCTTCAAAGTCAGGCCAATGGAAACTAATTCACCACACACACACACACACACACACACACACACACACACACACACACAAATGGCTTTGGGGAGATTTTCCCTACTGATTGGTTGTGGTTACAGTGGCTTCTGAAACCCGGAGTCTGCTCTGCACCAAAAACGCTTCCACCCTTCCTGTACGGGGTAAACATTCGTACCATGCAGCCACCCACTGGCCAAAAACCTGAAACTGATCCGTACCGCAAAATCGGAAGTAGGTCGATTGGCGCTGTTGGCAAACTCTGTCTCCCACTCCCTCTCTCCCTCTCTCCCTCTCTCTCTCTCTCTCTCTCTCTCGCTCAGTGCGGCCAACAGTTTCTTTTTCAAACTTGTGCTTGTGGGAATGAAGGCAGACTGATGCCATAACAGAGCCGTTAATAACTTCAGTGGGAGAAACTTGGAGGGGAAGCACAAGACTAGAGAAGGCAGCGGCTACCTCCCATCTCTTTTACCTAATGGCAAGATATAGACTCTATGTGTTGTGTGTGGAGGCACGGATCCTTCGCAGTAGGTGTTTTATTTCTGAAACGGTGGACAAACTGTCAGTTTGGAGGAATATGACATTTTGGACAACAATTTGCTTGTGAAGGAGCAGCCAGCAGCTGGTTTGCTGAGCCTATTATAAAGGCTGGAAAACAGGGAGTCATTGCTTCCTACCAAGAAACAGTCTGGCATATAAATCCCCTGTAAAACCACGTGTCAGCTGAGTGACAGCTGTGTCTGTACTCCACGCGACAAGCCACTCACTTTTATCAGTGGGCACCGGGCTCAGCGAGGTTGCTCCCTCGTCTGTGGTTCTTTTTGTGAATTTCACGAGGACGAAGGGAAGTGTGAGGGTTTTGGGGGGGATCCACAATTGCATCGCGGCTCTTTGCAGACGATGGGCTTCTACTTGCTTTCATTGCATCGTAGCCACCAGTATGCACTGCCTGAGAGCCTGCAGTAGACACACACTGGACAGATTCCAGAACTGTATATCTCATCTGGCCTCGGGAATGCCGCAGGATTCCCCACATTGCTGGGGAGGATTACATCTGAACTACCCTGCCTGGTCGTCCGCCGTCACAATCCTGCCCCTGACAAGCGACGAAAAAATGAACTGATTGCTACATGGATAAACAAACACGGCATAATGAGTTTGTTAGGGAGCTTTAGAGGCGCCGGTTGGCATAATCTGCACTGAACATGGCCTTTAATCGCTTTTTTCTCATTCTGATATGGTGATAATTACTGTTTGTGCAATTCCTGAATGATCTAGTATTATTGGAAGTGGCACCAGTGCACCGGTTCTCTGCAGAGAAAAGAAATATGAAGAGTATAAATTACCGCCACGGATACATTATTCATTATTAGTGTTGTGGGTTTGTTTTTTTTGTTGCGGTGAAAAAGCACGAAAGAGAGAGAGAGGGAGAGAGAGAGAGAGAGCGCGCTGTGTTTGCTAACCGATCTATAATTTACCAGTCAGGGTCTTACAATATCTGAACCATCTTTTTCCGGTGTGTGTGTGTCTGTGTGTGTGTGTGTGTGTGTGGTTGTGTGTGCTGAGGAAATGAGGAGTTGGCTGTGACCTGAGCCTCAGAGGGAACACGCAGGCTTTGTGTGAGTAATATGACATAAGACTTCAGTCAATACGTTTTAATACGGCCGATGTGAGGGTGGGAATACTCCCAGTGATGGATCAAGCACCTCCGGCGCCGCGTGCTCCCTGTCGTCCACCTCGACATACTGTCGAATAAAAAAAAAAGGCTGAATGGTGCAAGTTCAGCAGCGAGGGGAATGCCGCGGCAGAAAGGATGAGCGGTGCACTCACTACCCTACTCTGGGCAATTATGATTGATTATAGCTCCTCGAAGCCTTTCTCACACCGGGCGCTAAATTTGTTCCCGGCTCTGGGGGGGGGGCACCATTTCACACAGCGACATTTTAAAAGCATGACCGCAGCCTGCAGAACTGGGCTACCCCAGAACTGTCGCAGTTAGCACATGAATTAATGCTACTTTACAGTGGATGAGTTTTATTCTTATTCTGAGTGCGACTGTGGGAACCCAGCTGTCGGCACGGATTAGCCTGCAGTCTGAGTCAGGTCGAGCAGTGAATACCTAGACCCTCCTGACTGCAGACCGGGCTCCAGGGCAGCCGGGGGCCCCATATGATTTTTCAGAAATATGTCTGAATAGTTGGCCCAGACTGGCGAGGTTCATGTTGTGAGAAGCAGTGCAGACAGCAAGTTTTTTGTCCGTTTAGCTCAAGGAAGTGAAAAGAAAAATGTACAGGAACTGCAGTCACTTTCTAACCGATCCACTCCTGATAAGCTGAATACGTTTCAAATGCGACAAAATCCGGATCAAATTGCACTGTTGTGACATTTTTAACCAACTTGACTGTATCTGGGCTTCCATACGACTCAACGAAACACCTCATTTGGTCGTTTTGACTCAGGCAAGTCTGCTTTTTTTTTCGTAAACCCTGCATTTGTTTAAAACACTAAACTAAAATGTGACATCAAAATTACAAAGTAAAACACACTAATAATTTGATGTTAGCTCGTGCAACCGCCGTTTAATCGCTCCACCAGCTCCTTCAACACGATCTCGCTCCCAACTCATCAAAGGCAGCCTGGTCAGTGGCTTTCTGCTTCAAACTATGAGCTCCACCTAACCCCCCCCAGCGTCGGGTTCGCCTGTGAAGGGCTCCGCGATCAAGTCTGCGATAATGTATAAATATGCAATCTCTGTTTAGACTTTCAAAATAAAGCTTGCTGACGGACAGACCGCTGGACAGTTGTTCATGTTGCTGTGGTTTGGTTAGGTTTAGGCTCCAAAACGTATCGGTTACATTTAGGAAAAGATCGAACTGCTGAGTCTCATAACTGTTTGTTCACTTACATAAAATAACTTTGATTAACTTGGATTCTTGGTCATAAGCATGGCATGAACCCTGGTCTTTGGAGGGAACCCATCCAGACCTATTGGTAAAATAGAAATATTGATTATGACAGTACTCAGTGTGGTGCTCAGAATTTGGTCCTTTGGTTGTCAGAAGCAACTACCGTTGAGCTCAGCGCTGGACTGATGCAGGGAGGTCTATGCAACAATGGCTGGGTTATGTAACGGGTTAAATCTCCCTCCTCAAACCAAGTATTCATTCACACTGAGTGCTTTCTTTATTACAGCTTGCATAATTCTCTAACAATGAATTTATTGCTGATTGTGCCGGGGATCTTGACATTGAGGCCTACTCCAGCGCTCACTGTAAGCAGCTCCAGACACAAGTGTTAGCTACCCATCTAAAATGTAAATGTAGGAAATGTAATGGGCAAAAAACGAGCCGTGGGCCAAGAATAATCGCGAGCTGAAAATACGCCATGGGAAAACCATTATCCTGCAGATGCTTCTCAGATGAATGATCACATTAAAACAAAGGTGTTATGACATTAGAGGCCTTTAAAAATGTTAATTGTAAGCAAAAAAGCCCCGGGCTTTCAAAGACAAAATTGCTCCAACTGTTAAGAAACACTTCACGAGGAGGCTATGGTACGGCTGCACAGCCGACACGAAGAGGAATACTTTCAGACTGTGATCATTAACGGGAAATGTGGCGTACTAATGAGCGGGGTGAATTGGGAACACTGGTGAGGAGTCAGAGGGTTTACTACTGTGTCTAACTGTGACACAGATACAAGAACATACTCCTGACTGAAGTCTCTGCCAAGCTCTCAGATGGTGCAAGTGGAAACACTACTGGGAGCAAGAGGAAATGAGCGAGGGCTTGCTGCGCTTGTTAACACCGAATAGTGCAATCCTGAAAATATTTTTTTAAGAGCACACCTGCAGCTCAGGCGTTACACTAACAGGAGACTGCCAAAACAGCAGAGTCAGACAATCATCTACAACTGGACTGCACACAGTCCAGCAGACTGAGACGGTGTAACTCTTAAAGGTTATATTGATAACATTTTAATCAAGACAAATCACAAAAAAAAAAAGATTTTAGAAAGTATCTCTTTTCCTTAAAAACGTGGTTTTAAAAAGCTTGTCGGGTCCAAAATGACTGCTTTGTGTATTTCTTAAAATTGACTGATAAGATTGTAAGCCAATAGTGTAACACCCTGGCATGCTAATAAGACAGTGAACATGGCAAGCTATACTTGCTGAGCGTCATCATGTTGGCGTCGTCAATGTGAGGGTGTTAGCATGCTGCCATTAGCATTAAGCTCTAACCTGCTACTGTCTTGTCGTGTTAGTGGAGGACTGAAACTGCAAAAATCAGAAAATGAATCAAATTAAAGGGGAAAATTAATAAATAGTTGAATTAATAAAACAGTAAATAAATATGGATGCATATTATATATAAATTGATGTCACATTTTATAGATTCATTAGTTCATACAATTATTTTCTTTTTCTTGTAATTTTTTTGGAGCTATTTCTTTCTTTCTTTCTGATCTGAGAGGCAAACTGAGACCATGTGGTCCATGTGGAGAGAATCTGAATAAAATAACATCGAGGATCATTTCCTCAAACAAAAGAATTGAATAAAGACACACATGTGAACCTCACAGATACATGCACGCACTGATTACAGACAAGGTATATGCCTGTGTGTGTGTGTGTGTGTGTGTGTGTG
>CAEMYA010000212.1:1305345-1321460 GCA_903131615.1 Diplodus sargus
AGAGAGAAACCTGGCAGCGTTGCCCCCTAGACAACATGTCATTTCCTGGCAGCCCCCCTACAAACACATGTGTGTGACGGCATCGCAGGAAGTTCACCTGCTGCTTATGACCCTGACTCATTAACCAAACTGCCAACTGGGACGGGGATGATGTACAACGTGTTTCTATGAGTGCTGGATCCCTGCGCGGGGGATGTAATAGGTCACATCCTCTGATATTTGCTGTATGTTGGCCTTTCAGCATAAGTCCGATCCAATTAGTGCGATCTTCCTCTGGCACATAAAGTATGACACCCGTGAGAAATTTTGGAGATGAAATGTCTCTGAAGCTACAGTTTGATCACATTCACCACATGCATCTGTACGTTTTTTAAGTAAATATCCTAATGAAAACATTTTTCAGCAGGAATTTAAAAACTTAATGTCCACACAATATTCAATATACAGTCCGATTCCATTAACACATTAAAAATGTAGTCATACTGGGTCATTTTCCAGCAACGAGGCAGGGCCAATAAAAAGTGAATTAAAGGGACAGTTCACCTCAAAATCAAAACTATATATTCCAATAATAATGCTAACGAGGCTCGCTAACTAAGCTAGCTAGGCTGTTTTTTTTCTATCACTGAAGCCTACACTGATTGTAATGCTGCCTTTAAAGGATAAGTTTGCCCAGAAATACAAAAGCATTCATTATCCACTCACCACCATGCTCATGAAAGATCTGGTAAAGTTTGGAAGTCTGCAAAAAACAGCATTGCAACCTTCTCTTGTAGTAGCAACAACAGCAACAACAACACTCACAAAATAGTTTCAAAATGCAAGTCTCTGGAAGTCGAGTGGAAGGACGCTATTGACACCCCTTGACTTTTGGTCGAGTTTGTGCACCCGCTTCAGAGCGCTAACACTTTTAGCCTAGCTGTTTCAGTAAAGACTTTGGCTCAGAAAAGGGTGTAAATAACTTCCTCTTAGTCCAATCTGGGATCTCAGCTCCCAGACAGTTTTGCTGTGACGCTCCAGAAAATGCGTTGTGGGACTGCTGGCACGAAGCTGAGAAGATAATGACTAATGAATTTTCATTTTTTGGATGAACTCGTCCTTTAATAAACACGTCAGAGTCCTCTGGTCCAGGCTTTTACCTCGTCCATTAAAAAAGGACATCGACAGATACACATTGATAGATAGACATACCATAATAGACTGATCATTATGTAGCTCCAGACAGGTTTGTGAATTAGTTGAGGATTTTTGACCACAGGTGGGAGAGCGGACCTCGAGCTGTCTCGAGTGCGCAGCGCAGGTCGGCAGTCACATCCCGCAGGATGATGAGCCGGCCCTGATGAGCGTCCCGCGGCGTGAAGCGGGGCACATCGAAATGCCAGAGCAAATGAAAACGCAGCCTATGGGAGCGCCGCTGTTTGTATGCAGCTTGGCTACAGCGCAGGTTCAAACAAATCTATCGGAACTGTGGTCGTGATAAGAAGATATATTCGTTTGAAAGGTCAGGCCTGTTTGAAACAGACGGCTGAAGAGATCCGTAAATATTACATTATCTATGGAGTGAATATCTTGAGGCCAGCGGGTGTCCGGGAGATGAACAAACATACAGAAGCTCAACGAAAGAGGAGTCTGCATACAGATGGAGGCTCAAAGGTTGCTCTCTTACATTATTTCCTCACAGGAACAATGCTACTGTACGTCTGTGGCTGAGGCTTTTCTCGGTTTCTTGCTGTAGACTGAGTGCAGCATTTTCATCAATCTGCAGCCCCCATCATTTGTCTGTATGCTTTCCCTTGTGCTCACTTGATGGACTTTTGAGGTCGGCTGACTTCCTCATCATCATCAGTCCCCATTATAAAAGCAAACAGCACAGTCTGACAGTAATAATGCTCAGTTTCTTCCACTTCTGTGTTGTAATGACTCCAGTGAATGTGGGCGCGCTGCCTGCCAAACAGCTTCAGCTGCTGTCTTGCTATCAATGCCGCACACTGCTATCTGCATTATTATCCATTTGACCCAGTATGGGCGTGCAGCAGACGGGTACTTAGAGCTTTATCTAAAGCTATAATCTGTGAGCGCTGTAATCAATGGCTAATAACCATCCAGGCAGCTGAGCCGCTCGATTGGACAGCCAGGTGGAATTGGATTGTTTGATTGGGTCGTTTGCCATTTGTCAGAGAGGGTATTGAGCGCTGTGGACAGCTGCAGGGCAGATGTTCCAAGTGGTAGCAGCGTAATCCCTCTGCTGGTACCACAGAGCCACGCTGGCTCCAATGTGGCAGATATTTTACAGTTACACGATAAACTTTATTGTCCAAAAGGAGTGAAACAGTCAACTTCCTCTCAGAATTTATTAAAAATCACGACAAGCATCTTTTTTCTTCTTTTTGATACCGTTCATGGTTTAGGAATTTTTGCTACCTACAAAGTGAACCTTACAAATTAGATGATTTTTTCAACAGTGTATTGGGCAATCAGAAGGCTGGTCAGTATGAGTAAGCACCATATGACCTGTAGCAAGCCATGTTACAACTGGTAGCAAGTACCAAGACAGTATTGTCTCATAACGGGTGGATTATTATTGAAGCCCATTTCCGCCAGTGGAAAGAAAAAAAAACTAAAAGGAAAAGTGAAAAACGAAAGCTTGATGAAAAAATATTCTCATGTTAAGTCATAATTATGAGTTAAAAAGTCATTATTATGAGATTAAAAGTAATAATTGTGAAATGAAAAATGAGGGTATGTTCGTGAAACAGGTGTCAAACTGCAGGAACCCCGTGCAGGAGCATTTGCTGCTTTAAAGTTTCGCCGGTCTTGGACAAGCGCAGAGTGTTCGACGGTGTTGATTGTTGTATCTTTCGTGTTCGATACCTAACGCTGTGTGGATGGGCTGAAAAAAGGCGATCTCAGCGATCATTTAGTCTTAAAGTCTGACGCGCCTCAGTCAGCAGCTCGCTGTAGAAGTTGACAGCATGCCTCCTCGCAACAGCAGCTCTCAGACGTCAGTCAGCAGCTGCGATGGGAAACACCCCCGGAGGCTTAAAACTTAGATGGTGTCTATCCCGAAAAAAACTGTATCCTCTTTTGAAAAAAAAGTAAATAGAAAAAAATAGGCACACACTAGCTGCAATATCACTGTTACTGATACTCACAGGAAAAGAAAAGAGAAGAACTAAGATTTTATCGTTCATAGATTGAGGTTTGGTTTGCCCCTTTTTTTAAATATACGCAGAGTTGAACACTTCGGCTCTGCTCCCCTCTCTGTCTGTCCAGTCCTTCATCCCCGACAGCCTCTTTGATTGAGATCACGCTGTCATCTGCTTTCAGCGTTACTCACGCTCAGAATTGGGACACGTCCCTCCCACTGCAATCTGTCTCTGTTACAGAGCTGACATTGGGGTGGATACTCTGGTCACTTTGCACACTTCTTTTTCTCTCCCTCTTTCTCTCTCCCCCCCTCTCTCCACCCACTCGTCGTTTGGTGCCCAGATGGAGCCGTTGCAGGCGAAAGGAAGCTTTAGCTGTGCGCCCTACCTTTTTGCAGAAAGAAATCTGCCGCAGGGCAAAGAGAGAAGAAAAATATCAATGAACGCTCTCTGCTGTAATTGGTGTCCAGCAGAGTAAGCAGATAGACACAGAACGGCCGAGAGCTGCAAAGTTAAACCAAAGAAGTTTGAAACTGGTATTGAAACATGACAAACGTGCCTGCATCAATACGCACTGCAAACACATTCATGCACATCGTGTTTATTATAAGCGTATGTGGAAATGAATCCGCACAGGACATACGAGACCAGAGGAAGTCACCAGCGGTCACTACGAAGAAGCACAACTTTTTGCAGTTTGCAGACATCATCTTTTTTTGGTGACAATGACATTTGATGCTGCCAGTGGGAGAATTCATGTAGGAGTTTACAGATCTGTTGATTTGTTCCAGCACTCCGACACTGTGATTCAGAACAACACAACACCAGTGGATGATTGCCTCGTATCACACAGGCAACTATTAGATGAATCACCGTGAACTTAGCAGACATTAATGTTGCCCCTCAGAGTGATTGTAATAACTTCGGTGATCCCTCAACTTTTTCTCTTGTGCAGAGCGGGTGATTAAAACTGGCCAGAACATCATCAGAGAATAGATGAAGTGGGACTTGAGATACTAAAAGGCAACGCCCGGCCTCTTCACTCAAGCGGTAAGACTCCTCAAATCATCTTCAGCTCTCCACCACCAAAAAATATTTGTATTCTTTTTTAAAACTGGAATTAAATGACATTTTTAATCTCCAAAACTTACCGCCAGATCAACCTCAGCTGTACTTTAGCCAATGTTAGCATGCTAACGTGCTAACTGAGGCTGCGAAAAGACCAACAATAGACCTGCCAAAAATGACGGCTTCACTTCACACATAATTTTGGGATTGTCACTGACGGCATGTTACAGTTATCAAATAAGTTGTGAAATTTGGACTTGCTGCCAGCTCTAAGCTACCAAACTCTGCCCGTTTTCGACTCATTCATTTGCTACCAAATAAAAAGCGACAAGGGGTACTTGAAGCTATAACATTAAAACGTCTAACAGCGACGTGGTCTTATGTTATATATGTTACATATATTGTTGAGTTGTGTACTTACATTCTCCCAAATGTTTACACAAGGTGACGGTGTGTCGTTGCTACTTCAGGATTCCCTCCGCAGATCGCTGCTGCAGTCCGGCTGATAAACAGGAGTGAAGATAAATCGACTTTTTAATCCAACAATCTAGTAAGAGCCGAGCAGAGGCTCCTCCCCACAATACACTCTGCTAGTGTCTGTTTCGTTCTGACAGAGCGGATAACCTCCATGTTGTACGGTTAACATGTGTGCTTTATTTCTTTGCTTCTTAATTCTTTCTTAAATAATAGAAACATCAGCACACCAGCCACTGAGGCGACAATGCGACAGTCACAATGCGCGTCTTTGCACTGTGTGATTCAGTTGTCTGGATTAAATGCGATGAGTAATTGTTCCTAGGTGAGTTTGGGAAGTGTGAATGCGTGACTCGTAACATTTGCAATCCAAATGAAACATGTCCAAAATATGAACTTGGTGATTTCATGTTCCTAGTGGAGGCTATCCTGAGAACTAGGAGCATGTCACTCTGAGCTATAATACAGCCATCTACACAGGTTTACCTCCTGCCCATTCCCTCTCATTCACTACCTTGATAAAAAAAAAAACAAGTCCGGGACCATTTTATGTTTCCATTCAATTGCGATGTGGTATGAAAGTCTAATCACACTGATACAGTATAATCAGAGCACCCAGCTGAAATCCGGTTCCGTGCGGCTCGGTTGGCGAAGCTTGTTATTGTAAAAGCCTGTGGTTCGCTCACCGCCGGAGATAACCGTGCTGAAAATGCATGTTCTCCTCTGAGCGAGGGCACCTGGCTCAGCAACATCAGTGTAACATGCACCGGCTGATCCTGTAGAGGAGGTCGCTCGCGGCGGAGATGAAAATGTGCTTCAGCATGTTGTCAAAAAATGAAAACAACGGAGGCCGGCGAGGGAATCCCATCAGGGAGGAAGCGGGGAGCCTGGATTGGATTACGGGTCATTTTCAAAACACATCCTCCCACATTCTGGACAGATATCAGCTGCGAACGAGTGTTGGTACAGTACAGCTTTCTCTCCTCGCTCAACAAGATGCGAGGTTAAGGCCAAACATTTGGCCGTGGAGGAATACTTCTCTATCAACTCCTGGGTGGATAACAAAGTTAACTTCCTGAATATTTATCCTGCAATATTTATTTCTTCTAGGAAAGTGCTGGTGATACATTGAGGAGTTAGTCTACTTGTGAGCAAGAAGAAACTCCTATTACATGCACAATGCAGTAAGAGAATAATAGTATTTTTTTAGCAGGGAATTTAGATTTAGAAAAAACTTTTAGCAATACGCAAAATTCAGGGAAGAATCGGTGGTAGCCGTGGCGTCTCCCTACGGTGTCCATGCTTGTGAATGCGAGCTGTCCTAAGAAGTGAGCTACGTTACTTGTTACTATGTAACAATACTTTTAAAAACAGTGTCCAAAAAAATCCAGAAGATCAGTCGTAGCAAACGGAATGCAAAATAACTCACACAAGCCTTTACTTTATGAAGAGTGTCGCTGGAGTACCGGGAGCTGCTACGATAGGCTTCCACTAGCACGGCGCCATCTTGGAAGATAGTAGCTAGCTTGCACGGTAACATAACTCCATAACACAGTTAATTCATCAACTGGAGTGTAGTGGATGATGTTTTACTCTCTTTTTCTGTTTTACTTTCTGTTTTAACAAACCGCTAAATCAGACAATGTGCACTGCGTCAAGCTCACCCTCTATATCCGTAGAGCTACGTGTTCAGCTGAGTCATGGAAATAAAGGAACAATATTGTTCTTGTATCCTGTAACGTCAGGCAATTAATTCATTCTTTAGTTTAGTTTACACACTTGGAAAAGCAGGACAGAGGTGACATTTTTATAAAAGTATTTTGCACTTTTCGGTTGCCTAGTAAGCTAGCTTGCTGATAATGCTAAAGTTAAAGAAAGCACTTGTAAAGCCTACTTTTGTAAAAAAAAAGAAAAAAGAAACTGACATCAAAACTCTTTGGACAGATGCTCACTCTCTCCACAGCCCTGTGCACACCACTTCAGCATGTGGACAGTTTGGAGGGAAGTTTTTAGGAATGGTAAATAACTGAAGATTGAATACTTAATACCTGAGTAATGATGCATGCTGCTCTCACCTGTTTGTGGCAAGACAAGAGATTAAATGAGCTGTAAACAAAGATACTACCAGTTTGGAAGCAGGACTCGACAGCTGCAAACACAACAGAATCAAACATCTGGGACCTATTACTTAGACGGTGCCGCCGGTCATTAATAGCCCATTTCATGATTTTTATAAATCCCTATTAACCTCGGAGCGGAGTTGAGGCTCAAGAGAAGATTTAATGACATACTTGGACAGCAGCTCTCAGCCTGCTGTGTCAGAATATGAATACCGGCTCGTCCAAATGTTCATTTTTACCGGCCGAGGAAATTTGGGAGGCCATTCGGTTAATACCCTCCGGCAAAGCACCTGGTTCAGACAGGTTCCCATTAAAATGTATAAAAGCATTGGCCTAAATTATGCCCTGATTTAATTTAACAGTCCTTTGGAGGAAGACAAAGCAGGAGATGTTGCAATTGCGGGAAAATGACCTCGATGCAACAGTGTCGCTGACGGGACGTTTCGATTTTTACAGATATTACTTCCACATAAGGTTGATTTATAAAATATTGCTCACTGCTGACATTTCTGAAATTATTTTAAATACAATTAAGTGCAGCAGTACTGTGCCTGAGTGAGACATTATGGCAAATCATCACAAAGCGAAATGATTTGAGGGATTGTTTTTTCTTTAGGAAGGACCCCCGCTTTCATTTCTGTTTTTTTTAGGAAAACATTACCAAACTTTCCAAAGTACACTTCCAAGAGAATGACTGTCAATTAGCTTTACATTTTCAAGACATCGGATGAGCCCTTCAAACAAATTCACCTGTTCGTCATTAAGTCCAATGACCTGGCAAACTGCTTCGCCAGTAGCCAGCAATAGTTGTTATGTTGCCTTAAGTGAGAAATATTGGAATAGTGAGCGCTGAAAGTCTTCTAAACTTTTTTTTTGACAAAAATGAAAAGGGTCATAAAACAACAGGTCGCTCTTCTATTATTTTTTATCTCCCCTTCAGGCGGACTGTTCGCGGTACGCTCAGAACCGGCTGAAAAGCCCGCACTGCGGCCGCCATCGCCACTTGTGCATCGTTGAATCGGGGGAAACTTTAACGATGACAGTGCTCCTGCGAGAGCAATAATAGTAAACCCAATCTTAACACGCAGAAAGGAGTTATGGAGCTATTAAAATGCATTAACCCCCTACTGTTTGTGTGGCCTGCTGCAGGCGGGAGTCACGAAAGAGCCGGAGGGAAAGAAAAACACCTAATCATCATCAATAAAAAAAAAAAACTAATCCACTGCCGCTTGTGTAGCAACGGCAGTTATGAGAGGACATGATTTTATGGAGTCAGAGTATACTGTGGCATAAAAAAATCAAGCCGGTATGATTGCCTTGGGGGGAGTGTTTTTATGTCCAAACCCTGTGAAACCTTGAAAGATTGGACACACTGGGGGGTTATGGGTGTTATCAACCCCAGACACTCTGCAGGAGATTGTCAGAGTGAGTCCATCTCCCTCCACTCCTGCGAGCCCTGCAGTACTGTATATTTTCCGCCGGTGTCATGGTGCACTTATAGGAGAAAGTAATTGAGTTGAATTTGACTCAACAAGCATGGCACTCACTGGGCAAGAAGCGCTCCTCTGTGTCTCAGAGGGAGGTCAACTGAGACAGTTTACAATTTAGCTCAATATGTGCAGTTGACTGTGCCGCCGCCGAAAGTACAAGTTTCAGAATTCCTTCCACTGAGAGGTCTTGCAGTCGACGTTACGGTACAGACTCAGACTCTGCTGCCGGCAATCCTCCGCGTGTCTCACGGCCGGTTTGTCAAGGGCAAGAGAGCCGTAAATCTGAGAGGGGGGGTTGGAGAGCGGTGTATGGCACTTAGAGTTTAGATCGGGCCCAAAAAATCCTGCCCGACCCGACCCGAGCCCGTGCACGTTGTGTCCGAGCCCGGCCCGACCCGACACATTAACTGTAATTATGAGCCCGAACCCGATTTAAACCCGACATTTTTTTAATATGTGGGCTGTTATAACTGACGTTCTCAACTACAATTCCGAGTTGTTTGAACAGCAGAAATCTGTTTAGAATTATCTTAATGAATAATGCAACAAGTGCAGCACTTAATGCACTCACAAAAGCCGACACATGTTGTCACGGCCCACGATTTGTTTAAAATGGGTCCATACCTCCGATCTTCCTCCAAACTTGCTCACAGTTAATTCTCCTGTTTTTCTTTTTTTCTTTACATCTTCAAGCTCCATGTTGCTCTAAGCTACACAATCAGTGATGCCGGTAATGTGTCACTCTAATCTGACCACTTTTGCCAGTAACGAGTAATCTAACACGTTAATATTTCCAAACCAGTAATCAGATTAAAGTTACTTATTCAATTGACTGCGCATTACTATCATTTTTGTAATTTTCCTTAGTAAAATATATATTTTCTCTTTATTCTTGAGTCATGGGGAGTGATGTCACCTGCGCGAGAAGTCACGTTTCCAGCACGAGCAAAACTCACTCTTGTGTTAGACCATGCAGCGACACAACAACGTGGAGGGAGGAGAGAGATGAGCGTTTTGTAGCTGGAAATTACAGTCATTATTTTGAGTTATTAAAAAATACAAAACACAAATGCTTGATCAAGGGCCCGGCCCGACCCGGCCCGAGGATAGTGACGGGAAATGTCGGCCCGACCCGACCCGCGGGCCTGTTCGGGTCAGGGTCGGGCTCGGGTTCGGGCAGAGAATCTAAACTCTAATGGCACTCGGTCCTGTCAACAGCCTTTGACTTATACCTGACATCCCCGTGATGGGCTTTCCATTGACCTGTCGCCACCATCTCATCTCGTTGCCCTCGGCTCGTTCCTTTTCTCTCCTTTTGTCTGCTCCCCTTTCACAGCAAACTGGCTGGGCGCAGCGTTTCAAAATGTCCGCCCACCGCATGGCGTTTACGTCGGCATCAGTGTGAACCTCGCTCATCCTCCAACATCTCAAACTCGCCACCGTCACGACAGTCTTCAGTGATCAATGACGGCTTCGCCGAGCCCCGGTCTAATTAACCATGGAGGTATCCTTGCTCATAACTGCAGACGCAGGTTAATTGTGCCCCCCCGCCCCCCAAGGGTATCGCTGCCTTCCAATAGCTTATTTTTCGTATGAGTGACTGGCTCAATGAGACACTGAAGAATGGCATCTATTCAGAAGGCCTCTGGGGTGAACGGGAGGCCACGCGGAGCATATTAAGCACTAGATCAGTGTAAAAGTCAAACAGCAGAGCTGTATTTGGAGCAACATCAGCTCCGTACAGAAGCAACCTTGGAGACGGGACGCAACTGGGACCGTGTGTGAGGACGGTGATTCAGGACGTTTTTGTGCGGTGCACAGATGCATCGTCAGAAAACACATTCAGTGATTGATTCCAAAGAAGAATCTTTTGTGACGGTGCTGTTATCACTGCACTTCACATGATGCTCTGAGGGTCATTTCACACATTCATAGTGATTAATTCATCATATTAGTCAATCAATAACGCAGCTAATTATAATTACCCCCCCTGCTTCCCCCTGGCATCGCGTCCCAAACTGACCTTGCGTGTTGAAGCGAACCTTTTGACTAACATCTCGGAAATATTACTCTGTTATGATCACCGACTCTGGCTGCATGAATAGACATTTGGTTAAAAAAAAGTAGTTGGACGTGTCAAAACATCCTGCCTCTTATCTCACAGTTAGAAAATGTTCTTTTTTTCCCTTCACAGTCTTAAAGGTTCTCGCTTTATCCATCTGGTGCTGCAGTCTGGGCCCAAATGGCCGATGACGAGACACTGTGTGCACTGTACCCTCCGTGGCGAGAGAGGAAGCGACGGCGAGCCAAAGAATCGTACATGAGACGAGGTGGGTGGGCCGAACTATGTCCTCGGCCGAGTGATCGACATAAGCCATCGCAACCTGTCCAGTGCTCGTCGTCTAAAGCCCCCCCCAGACAGCCACACTTGATCACTGGCATCGTCTACGCAACATGTGTGTTTGATTTTATCAGAAAACAACCCCCTTTTCAGGAAATGTCTGCCTTTTTTTCTTGGCACATGCACAGCTATTTAATAGGAATTGCCTGTCAGCGGCTCTCTATATGCTTTGCCACAAAAATGCATTTGTACTTTAGCGTCCGCCTGCAACATTCTGAACACCGAGCCTCCACGGATTCTTTCAGTCAGAGTCCGCGTAGACGCATGTATCAACACAGTAACGTTCAAGGCTTTCACATTTCATACGCACAGGGCTGTAGCCAGACATGTTAAATACATATAGTATGACTATTTTGGATAAGACAGTAAGACAGTATTTATCTTTATCTTTTCTTTCGTTTGTTAATAAAGGACTGACAATCATGCAGCAACTGTATATGACAAGATAATTATATATTTCTCAAAATGAAATCGGTAGACAGTATATTCAGGTGACTGTTTTATTTTACTGGAACGAGACGGTCAGAGTTGACACTGATTTGCCCTCTGCTGTGAGTTTTGTGAGTCTAATTTGCCAGCGCTGCGACTGAACCCATAAAGGAGAGACGACGAGACGCACACACACACTCCCGTCCTCGGCGCAGATGACCACAGCGCTCGGTGTGTGGAAGCTGCGAGCCCATTTTTGCTAATGTTTAGTGCTGATTTCAGCTGTAGACGTTAGCAGACCAGACGAACTGGCCCCCCGGTGAAATGCAAACTTGAGAGCGCGGTAATGTTAAAAAGGGACAGATGTCTTTAATCATGTATGGTATAGCGCCTTTGGCCGTTTTTTCTTCGCACACGCGCACATGCATCCACACACATTTGTGAGGCCATATGCTTCAAAGGAAATCACAGACCAGACCCGAAGCCTGAAGGTCTAAATAGAAGTTGATGTAATCGCAAACGCCGACTTCCAGTTTCCACCCAACTTAATCATACAAATATTAGAAGGTTGCAAAAGCCTCCACAGCCGCTGAGGACGTGACCTCGTTGTACTCCTGCCACCGTGCGTATGAGCTGTACGTGTATCCTAAAGGTGCTCCACGCAAGCCGTGAATACACTGAGAACTTTCCAGACCTTTGTTATATATTTTGTTCTTTACTTAAAATATCCCAAATGTTTCCGACAATGTTTGAACCACAGCAGTCCATAAGTTTGCTTAAGATAACAGTGTGTTTCAATTAGTCACCTGTTGCTATGACTTCTGGGAGAGAGTCAGTGGGTGAGGAAAGAAATTATTTTCATAGAGTAAGGTACGTTTCCTCTCCAGCTCCAGTCAGCAGTCGTCATTACTGATCCCAAAAGTTTAAAACTAATCTTTAAGTTTAAAACTAAAGCCCAGAGTCATTGCAGTCTATCCTCTAGTCCTCCTGATCAGCTGGGCGGCGGCTTTGGCACACGCTTGGCACACAACTTTCGTTTTGTTTCGATAGAGAGGCCCCTTATGGTAGGTGTTACATATTGTGCGTTTAAGTGAATCCAGGCAACCGCTGCGATCGCATGTTGATGCAGTGTTTTGAATCCACATTACTTAAAGTAGAGGTTGGATTGTAAACGGCATCTCTGTGTAGCAGTAGCTGTAAGGGACTGGCCCGGCGGCTGTGGATTATGCGAGCACCTCCACAGTGAGTTGTAAAAGCAGAACAGTCGTTCCGAGTAGCCTTGAAAAAGTAGCTAAATGTTCAAGATTTGGACTGCAGCGCATGTTCAATACAAACAGATCCTTGTGATTTTCTCCTCAAACTGCCAGCGTGCTTCAGCCTGTGGAACATTTCTGCCTCCCTAAGCTGAACTAAATGCTAATGGCTCAGGCCAGGTTAACCGAGGCCATTACATGACAGCTCTCTCCAGTCTAAATCTTGAAAGACAAACTTCAATAATGAACACAGAAAAAAAAGGGGGCTTTTCAGCTCGACGGGGCCTCTTTGAGCAGGTGTTTCAGCTTAAACTCCGCAGACATTAACAATGGCAATGATGTTTAACACAGACGCAGAGGATCTCTCTCCCAGAATGGTATTTCCTCTTCTCTTTCAAAGCTGGAAGCAATTTTAGCCAAGCGGGTTTGCCAACTCTCTCTTTCCCCGCACACTCTGGTGTTCATATTCTATATCACAGAACCCTGGTCCTGTGCAAACACAAACACACACACACACACAGTGAGAATATACTATAGAGCACAGAAACGCTTTGTTTTATGCACACACACACAAAGCTGATGCAAACATGCGCACATGCCCTGGGAATGTGCACTCACATATATAGAACACACACAAACACTTTGATCGCTTTGCATATGAATCACAGAATCACACAAACACACGCACACACAGTCAGTATCTCTCAGCGTGCTTATGGTCTTCATAGCTCTCGGTATTGGAGGGTTCCTGTTTGATCTCCTTGATGTGTTTCTGTTCCACAAACTCCTCTGGGGCTTCTGGAGAGAGAAAGAGAGGGAGAGGGAGAGTAGAGAGAGAGGGGATAGAGGAGGATCAAGGATCAAAGTGAATGAACTGGTTTCAGAGATCAGTTCAGGGATCTGGCAGTAAGATTATGTAAAGTCAAAAGATGCCACCCCTACTTCGAAATGGTTCCTGCTTGGTAAAGTGTACATGAAGCTTGTTTGTAACTCGTCAGTGTGTGTCATGCAGACACTTTGGTCCAGACTTTAGTGCAACATACAGCATCTGACAGCAACCACTAATGTGACATGTGCTGTGGATATTCATAGTTCCCAGAGGATTTGTTCCTAATTTTGGTCGTTCATCTTGTGCGACCATCAGGTTAAATGTCCACTTCCATAAGCAATTTGCTCGTTACACATTTACTTGAAAATCAATTGCCCAATTCTTGTTAATGTTCACCAGAAGATAATGGATTTCAGCCACGCTGGAGACATCCGTATAGGAGAGGCCGTGTTGGTTGGTCACTCCACCAATCTCAAAATCACAAAAAACTATTTGTCATATTTGGTTGGATTGTCATGATATCTGGTATTCTTGGTCCCCGGAAGATGAATTCAAAATCATTGGGTTGCGTCAACACTTCGATGTATGACCAAACACCTTTAAAACTATTGACATCATATTCAACTGTATTGCATTGTATTTAGTGCTAATTGGTAAATGCTAAAACTCTAAAACCAGGATAACAAACACGGTAAACTTCAAACCTGCTTGTCAGTATTTTCCAATGCTTTTATCATTTATCTGGAAACAATCCCCTCAGAGAGCCACCGCCATGTGTGTAGACTCTAAAGTCTTATTTTCCTTCTAACCTTCCCTTTAATCGTACCATCAAAAATATCAAAACTTAATAAGGTAAGATTCCATGAAATAAAGAACATTCATACTCCTTTGTGGATGAACCTCTTTCAATTTAACCAGCATAATGTATCATAAGCAGCCCATCATTGGCTGCCATTATTCAGATTGTGAGGAATATCAACCTCTGCTGCCTATTATAATGGCAACAACCTTGTCCTTAGCCCAAGTATTCTGTTGATAATGGTCTGTGAATAGCAAAAGGACCATTATGTCGCTGTTTCAATTCAACACTTTAAATATAGTTAGTCATCAAAGCCACATAGGCTGGTATAGTGGGGCTTCAACATGTGACTGTTACTACTACTATAAAGGAATTAGCTCCCAAAAACACCCGTCTTAAACTCTTGTTCTCAACATCATTAGTGCCTTTTATAAAATTTGATGTTATTTTACATCTATAATTGTAACTTTAATCACAACAATGGATTTTAACTACTGTACGCCTGCTCTGGAACTTCACCTCAAAGATCATCCCAAAACAGCACAAAAAAGATCTGATGCACCTCCAGCTTTTTGGGAATATACTTCTTGAATTACAACAAATTAAAAATAAATTGTCCATGCACATTCTAGCCACATCACTCATCAGGGTAATTGAGCCTCCTGAAAAGGACTGCTGTGGTTAAGATTAGCTACATTCTTTGTATTATGAGACAAATGAATTGCATAATTAGATTCGTCCACAAATCCGGATTACTGAGGAGAAAAAAAAAAGTTTGGGAAGTTTCTACGACAAAGCACCAGGAGACGCAGCAGGAAAAGAGCTTCTTTGTTTAATTTGAAATAAAAATATGGGTCAAGAAGATTTTCTGAATACTTTGCCAAGAAGTCTTCCTATATTTTTAAATAGTGTTATATGAGCACTTCCTATTAAATAGTATCTGTTAATATCAGAAAAATTTAAATTATATATAGAATAAAAGTAAAAGTAATATTAACTGAGCTTTATTGATTTTTTAGTTTAATAACAACTAACAGCTCAAATATTTTAAAATTGATAAACATATAGCTTTAAGTATAAAGTTAGTTAGTTAGTTTATCTTAGGTCACAAAGCTAGTAATGATATGGTTGAATATGTTAATTGATGGCTTACTTTACTTGTCTGCTGCCAACTATAGCTGCAGCTAGTGCAGCTAGCCGTGCAGCTAGCTGTCTGGACAGGGTGCTCGGAGCACCAGGTAAGCTTTGGTGTTTACACTGCTAGCGCAGGAGCTTTTGGATCGTGATGGGCCAGGGCATGCTGGTTAGCATGCTAAACATGCTTTTAAATATAATGTCAAAACTTACATCACATTCTGTTGATAACTTGCTTAAATATGGCCCCTTTAAGTTAAGCTTCATCTCTTAGCTAGCTTAATGATAATACACAATGGAAAAGCTCAAATAACTAGATGCATGGTTGGGTAATTAGCAAAAAAGCTGAGCTTTAGACGAGCTGGTGGGTAGATGTTTTTAACCTCAGAGCCAGGCTAGCTTTCCTGCATGTTTACAGTCGTTATGCTAAGCTCAGCTAATCCCTTGCTTGCTGTAATGTGGCAGAAAAATGAGAGTGGTATCTGGGCAGAAGACAGACATTTACTGTACTAGAATGTCTAACTATTCCCTAAAATGCATGACATTAGGCGATGATGCACGCCCTGTGGTACCACTGATAGAAGCATGAAGCATCAGCCTTCAAAAAACATGGCACAACCCCCCCCACCCCATGCACACACAAACACGGGTAAATCAATCCCATGAAGGACACACGCATTGACTCATGTTTGCACTTGTATATTTACTAATGTTAGCAAAAACGTACACCCCCCCCGTGCACATGCCTGCACTTCACACATAAGCGAAAGCATGCATGTAATGTGAACACTCCCTTGTCAGTTTGACAGTAGCCATGTGTCAGTCCATCCTTAAAAAACCTCCTCACAGGGCGTAATGGCGGTTAGGGGAGAAGCTGGATGTTTATTTAAAGTAAAAACCGTCACCCGGTTTACATTGGGGCTGAATGGACAAGCGGGACTGATTTATTTGTAAAAAAAAAAAAAAAAAAAA
>CAEMYA010000212.1:1324824-1360500 GCA_903131615.1 Diplodus sargus
GAACATCATTTCAACTTCTGACACACCCGCTTCTGGATCAAGCCGTCTTGGCTGGATGGGTAAAGGAACAGGTCACCCAAGAAATTAAAATGCAGTCATCGTCTTTTGACCCTCGTGCCAACGGATAGCTGAGTGAAGTTTAATAGTCCGCGCATTTTTCTGGAGCGTCACAGCAGAACAGCGCTGCAGCCCTCTCCTAAACAACTGAAGTAGATGGGAACAGAAAAAAAAAACATGAAATGGCTCCGTGCAGGTCTGACGTAATCCAAGTCTCTGGAAGCCCCAGGGTCACGCGTTTGTTTCATAAAAGATATCATTTACACCCTAGACGCGCTGTTGAGCTGCATGCATCCACTTCGGATGGGGCGTGCGCTACAGCGAAGAGCTTGGCTACAAAAGGTTATTGGAAAACTTCCTTTCAAAACATTTTTGGAGCCATTTTAAAACAAGTCCCAATCCTCTGTTGTTATGTACATCTACATGGCTAAAAAGTCACTTCATGTTATCACAATAACCTGATATTCCAACAGCATTAACAGTCTTATCTGACCCCGTGTAAGGGACCGCACTCCTAATTAAGACCTCTCGCACGGACATGCTCATAGCCAAACGCAGAGGCTTTTCACGTCATTTTGTGTGATTTTTTTTTTTTCCAGAATCAATGGATTAGTCACTGGTTGAGGGTCTGTCAGGCAGAATCAAAAGCAGAATTAACCGAAACTGTCGACCCTATCAGAGAGCCAGACTAGGCCAAAGTCACTATGTGGTACAAGAACCTGAGACGAATGTCCAGATGACCGTTGGACGTGTCCTCTCAAAAAGGAGCTTCTGATCTAAAACAAGCTGACATTTATCTTTCTGAACCCTGCGTGCCTGATTCCCAGCATGTGTGCGATCTTTGCCGTCATCTCCCTGAATTAACCTCCGCTGTGGATGAATCACATTCACAGTGCCAACATGCCGCACATATGAGCAGACAAAAATGAGTTCACCCGGTTCGCTCCCCGATTAGAAAAATTGGAAATAGCCTCGGCTTGCGGTTAATAGAGATTGGATTCACTGCGTCTGGAAAAACAACATTAAATGAACGGCGTCCCATTTTTAGTTTTTCAGTGTTTCTTGTCTTCAGAGTTGAAAATCTAACTAGACCAGAATTTAATGAGCTTTAATGTTTTTTTTGTTTTTTTTTTCATTTGGCTCAGTGGTGAATGGCAGCTAATCGTGTTTTTCATGCTAACGTCCTGTTTCGAATTTGCACGACACGCACTGAGTCTTGGAGAGGTCCCCTGTGGCCCCCTGAAGATCAGATGGATGATCAGAGGGGACACAAACAACAGCAGGAAAACTATCACAAATGAAAAGAGGCAGCTGGATCTCCACTGTACACACTTTTTGTACAGTGTGTTTATGCTGGTGCGTGAGTTTTTAAGCCGTGTTCGTGCACTCCATCCTCAGCCTGCGAATACTCACCCTCCAGGGAGCTCATTATGTAAATAGCCTACAGTAAGTTGGTGACCTTAAAGGAATCTCTCGCATTTTTAGCACACTTTGCCCTTTTGGCCTAATTCAGCATGCGATAAACATCCATGCTGCACGATAGAGAAAAATAAATAAATAAATGCAAGTCTTGCATCATAATCCCCCCCGCGCTTCAATAACAAATGGTGATGAAACAAACAGCCTTTTAAATCCCTCCGAATCCTCCCTTCTTCGCTCCCCGAGCACTGTCTTGTCCCTAAATATCCCCTGACCCACTTCAGGCTTTCGTCGGAGACGGTTTACACGCTGTTGCATAAAAGGAAGTCTGAGGTTCGCCACTGCTGACACGCCGAGTCTGAAGGGCCAATTGACGAGAGCCGCGTCTACAGAGGTGTGAACAGTCGAAAACAAAACAATTACAACGAAGGATCTACCGATATAGTGTGTGCGCAGAGGCTTCTGTCACTCAAAAGATAAAATTAGAAGCCATTTGTGCGGGTTTATTAGTGATTCAGTTCTGGGTGTCTCGTCTCTTATCATAAAACAGCGCACGGTTGCATGCCTAATGTGATTTTTGACTATAAAACTGTAAGTCAGTCATAACTTTTATAACTTTCTAAGAGCGGATGAATGAGTCACAACCAGCCACCCATTGGGAGCCGTGCGGTGTGGAGCCACTGCTGTGCCAGTCTTTATTCAGGGACATAACTATTTATACAGCACTTTTCGTACACAATGTCTTCCCCCAAGTGCAACCGTCGCAATCTAACATGAGTCAGTGCCAGTGATGTCACGGCGGAGCGACCACGCCCTTGACTACACCTGTAAAACACTGCAGCGATGTGTGGAGGTCCACAAAAGCAAGATTATCAGGGGGTGTTACGTTGCTCTTCAAACTCACATAGACAAAGATTGATTCAATCATGAATTGAAGTGTGCGCTAAACTGTTGAAGTTTTAAAATGCTTAGATTAAAAATAAATCAAGCTAAGAAATAAGATGAAATTCAATTTACACACATCTTATTTTATCTCATTACAGTGAGAGGGATCCTCTTGTCACTAAGCCTTGCAAGTTCAGCAAAGTTTTAGCTAGTTAGCATTAGCCACTGACTTTCTACCTATACTTCTACACAGACTATATGGTTGCTTGGTTTGTTAATATGTAGGTATTTTAAATCCACTGTTTAAATATATCTTTTTTATAGGTACAGAGTCAGATTGTTTTGTCTCAAGTCTTTTATAGATTTGGTTGATTCCCCCTCCAGTCCCCTAAATCTCTCAGGCAATGTGTGTCAATGTGTCTTTATTGTGAACTCACACTTGGTCATCAGTAAGATGTTTGGCGTTTTCAATATAGTTGGCTCTTTACAGTTATTTCTGATACCTGCCATTCTAAATGCTGGAAAAGCCCTAAAATCAATCTTTTCATGGCAGAGGGCAACGAATGAATAGAAGAGTGTCACAGCCTGTGGAAAAACGCAGCTTTGTAGACTGCTGGTACAGAACGGCACTGAGACGCTCACCTTTGTTACGTTTCATGTTTTAAAAATACACCGCCACTTTCTTTCACGTGCTTCCACAACAAATGCACACTCAATCCAGATCCAAATCATTAGACAGGAGGCGGCGGTGCACATACCACTTTTGCCCACAGGGGTCGCCAGAATAGACAAACAATCAAAGTTCCTTGTAGACGCTTTAAAGTACTTATCTCATAATAAATACTTTCATGTAATGGTCCTAATTCATGATTCAGTAAATAGAACTGAGAGTTAAATTTAACCTACTCTGGATTTTAGTCAGTCAGGTTGTTCGAGACTCTCTTCTTGTTTCACTACGATCACAGCCCCATTCATCTTTATCAGCTATGAGTCTTTAACAGCCTGTCAGTTGGGGCATTTTTACCTAACAGCAGCAGCTTTTTTTTTATAGCTAAAACAGGGTCATTATTAGTGCCAGCACCCACCGTTTGGCTTATTTGACATGAATTCATTAGTAAATACTCAAATAGATGTTCCAACAAAAGCTTGGCAGATGCCATCAAAAGCTAATGGTTTCAGTCAATCAGCTTCTAAAGCTCCTCCAGTGAGCAGATACAGCTGGAGTCAGCTTCTGTAAAGCCCTGACGTTCCTATAGAGAGTCTTGGACAGTTACAGGATGGGAGGCGAATGTAAATAAAGGCATTTTATTTTGGCGGGTTAAGGTCTTTTATTACAACCATCTGGATTCAGCGAAATCCAAAGAGATTCAGCGCTCTGATTTGTCCACCGTCCAGCCAGACGCTGCCGGAAAGATTATTCTTTTTTGGCCTGGTGGACCCAGACAGAGTGGCCTTTTACTGGGCTGCAGTAAAGAACGCCAGCCTCCTCTAGCTATTCATTATCTTAAGTGTGTCTGCAGCAGACAGTGAACGGTGCGTGATGGGAAGGACTGCTGAAACGAGCTTTTCAAATGGGAAGATCTCACAGGAGACTGTTAATTAACGAGCGGATGCGATTGCATCTGATTAAGATGGCTGACGTGCGTGTGTTGTTTTCCATTTTCAAAAAAAGTCACTTACTATTTGGTCTTTGTTTTGAAGTACCCTCGGGAACAGAAAGTCCTGCAACTAATTATTACTTTTCTGTTTGAAAAGATTTGGAGGTTGGTTAAGAGGCTTTCTCTTTTTCAATGTCTACTCTGCTGCACTGACAGTGAACAGAGTGATTTCTCAGCCACCGATTCAGTAGGCTCAATCAGCCGAAAAGTCACCAACAAGGGCTGACAAGTGCCAACAATTTGGGACACACCACAGCAACACGGGCCACAGACGCTCACCGTCAGTCCTGACATTGGCCCACTGTGAGCCTCATGGAAGAATGAGTCCAACGTGTTTTACAGTGTTCGATTGGAAGGTATGGAAAATAAAGAAAAGAACTAAGCCACTACTGCTGAAATTACCTGAAATCACCTTCTCTGAAGTAATCTGGTGTGACTTCATGTCTGACACTCAAGTCTTTCGGGTCTCAGGATCGCTGCAGTTTTGTGCGATATCTTAAGTCAACAGCACAGCCTCCTGATAATCTACGAACAACGACAACTGAAGACACACAAATCTGGCTTAAATACAGAATGGAACGGATAATTGATATAAAAAGTTCACGAGTCAGGAGAAATAAAAGTCAGACAGCCCTGACTTGTGTTTTGGATGAGCTGACAAAGAGCTGTCTCAGGTCGATCAGCCTCACCTGTCGGTGTGCACCTTGACGCATATCAAACCATCAGTGTCTTCGTTGTAATGAGCCAGGAAGAGGAGCAGGAAGGGGCTGATTAAACTAATCTTGTAGCTGACTTCCTCCATCTTCTAGTGATTAAACACTGTAAATGTTAAACACTTGCTGCTGCTTCAGTGAGACAGGAAGAGAAACTCTGCTGTCTGTGTGTGTGTGTGTGTGTGTGTGTGTGTGTGTGTGTGTGTGTGTGTGTGTGTGTGTGTTTGTGTGTGTGTGTGTAGTCAGGTGTAAAAATACCACACTGTGAAAATACTCCACTACAATAATTTGAGCTACTTCATAGAATATTAAGTATTTTTAATCTACAGCAAAGCGCGATATTCTATCAGATCAACATGTATGTAGCGTCACTGTAGTGTGTGAACCACGCGTCACTAAAATGCCAACTTAAGCTTAAAGGTGCAATGCACAAGAAGTTAGTTGAAAACAAAAACTGTGAAGAAAAAACAGTATTGCCATCATATCATTATTACATATTCATGGTTATACACCCGGTAAGTATTCATCAAGGTAAGTACTAAAGTATCAATGTAATCTACAAGGTTATATTGTTTACACAAACACAAAAAGACTGAATGCATTATATCAAATATGAACGCACAACATCACAGCATAAACAACTGCATTACACTGAGGATTAAACACTGTATCCTAAAAATATATGAAAACATACATAAATGCTAGAACATGCGTATGAAACTAAGGCTAGCTCAATCTTAACTGGCTATATCCAGCAGATATAATTAACATTTGGTCAGAAGAATGTGCTCATACCAAAGACACTCTGTATCACAATGTGTATGCTCACAGGTAATGCCTTCTCAAGGGCAATGAACGCAGGATGGCGATGGATGAACAGATATCAGCTTCCCTGCAGCACACATGCTATTTACAGGCTACTGACTAACTTCCTTATACAGGAAGTAGAAATTCAATGCCCAAACACTGCATGATGGAAAATTACCAGCAGGAGCCACTATAAAACACTGAATAACTGGCAGAGCCAGAACACCAACACCACCCAGGTGCTGCAAGCTCGAAGTACAGACCGCTAGCTGCATTGCTAACTGTGCTAACTAGCTAACAGCAGCTACTGTTAGCAGCAATTAGTGATTATTTTGGTGAAATGCTGGCCAATAGTTGTTTTGAGTATGAATATAACAGATGGCTAATTCCAAGTATTGCCCCTTTAAAGGTAGTAGATTTTTCCTCAGCACATGAATGAAAACAACATATTTTAGGTTATCTGAAAGATTCTGCTTCAAAATCACCAAATTCAGAGACATATGGTTTTTACTGGATTGGAAAAGTATTTAGAAAATGTAATGTTTAAAAGTAACTAGTAACTAAAGCTATCAGATAAATGTTGAGGAGTAAAGAATACAATACAGTAGCACAAAATGGAAATACTCAAGTATAAATAACTTACATTTGTACATAAATACAGTACTTGAATGGACGTAGTTACATTCTACGACGACAATACGACCCCAGTTGGAGTTACATTTTTTTTTCACCTGATGAAATCCAATAGTGTTTTTTCTTTTAGCTTTGGTTTGGTCTCAACCAACTTTCGTGTAAAATATATTCGCTATGAGATTTTCATGTCTCCTCACCAGCTGGTCCATACAGATATCAACAGCACACCAGTACTTCCGTTTTTGTGTGTACATGCGAGTACAACACAGGGAATGCCCTCTAGCTGAGACTCTATGAAAAAGTGCGTCATTATCTCCACACTTAAACGATTATGGCATCTCCCTCCTCTGTGGTACAGCTGGCTGTTCTTCCCGCCTTCCATTGTGGCACTTCAGAGCAGCCATTAACACTTCTGACAAGCCAGATGACACGTTGTATTAACATGTGGTGTGTCCTCTTCATAAGGTGCCTCCTTCAGGCCATATGCTACATTTTTTTGCTCCACTAGTGGTAAGATAATTAAAGCAGAGATGGTAATAATGGTCTACAACCAGACTTTTTCCAACTGTGAGGCATTAGGCAAAGATGCTTCATGTCTAGTAAGAAAAAAAAGGGATTTTGGTTATTGTTGTTTTTGGCCCATGAATTTGACTTGGTCACCAACATGGTTGGCAGTAGCAGCAGTAGCACTGGCACGTGACACACAGCTCATGAAGGTAATTAAGATACTACGCAGCATTTTGCATCTTGTACTCTTTCTCTGAGCCCCCCATAGCTTCCCAGTTACAGGAACTGCAGGAACCTAGAGCATGATTATCCCCCTCACTTAAATGAGACAAAGAATATACAGAGTTCATAACAAAAAAAGGATGAGGATGAAGGTGACAAAACTGGAATCACAAAAACAAAAATAATAGCAGGTAAAATGGAAAAAAATCTTAAGAGTAATACAAAGAACAAATCAGAAAGAGGAAGAAGAACTCATTAACAAATGAAGCGCAGGTGAGCAGAGAAAGGGGCGGGGAAAAAGACAAAGACAGGAAGTGAGGATAGATCGACAAAATAAAATAGGAAACAACTCAACAAAATCCTCAAACCACGACAGAACAACAAACGTAGAGACAAAATCCATTCATATAAACTTTGTTCATGTTGAACCATCAATATCTTTTATATTATTAAATACCACTTTAACATTGTTATTACATTTATATAGATGTTTGCTTTGTATTGAAAAACAATTTTGAAGATTTGCGTTACTGTTTAACATACAGAGGTTCAACATTCAATGTTTGTATAACTACAACAGCAAAAGGGTTATATGAGCTTAGTTTCAGAACAGTAGTTCTCAGAATAATGTATTTCAGAGGAGTCAAGACAGGGGAAAATGTTATACTGCCTGAAAAACTCCCTTACAGTATTTATAGCAGCAGCACAGCCTACCACCCAGACACAATTCTGATCCATATGCATCATCAAAATGAAATGTTAATCAGGCACATAAAAGTGCAGCTAATCAATTCTGTTTGTACAACTCTCAGAAACACTGTTACCCCAGCTGAGGCCGCCAAGATACTGTTTCATGGGAAGTCTCTTCTCTGTTACAGAGCGCTGTACAATCTGCAACAGATCTGGACAAACACAGAGTGTATGTAGACTGCTGGATGCTGAGCTGATGCTTCTCCTCAAGCTCACTGAAGGGCTGACACACAGGCGGATCTTCATTCGGTAAATATTCACAAATCGTTCAGATGATGGTATGCGACCCGGAGCTGCTCGTTTAAATTGGTTTTAAAACAGTGACATTTGCTGGCAGCGAGCAGATATAGGATTAATTCATTCAATTCATTCAGCTGAGCCGCCTGTTAATTATCACAGTGGTTAAAAAGTTGATTTGAAGAGACGTCTTGGAATACAAGTGCAATAAAAGCAGCTATTGTTGAGTTGATTTCAATCAGTGCACAATTACCTACCAATCAATCCAAACAAAGGGGGTGTTTGGGAACACAATAGACAGACGTAGATAAAAGGTTGCTTTTTGGGTCAGAATGAAATTAGTATTTTTCTCTTGAATGCCTAATTTTCAATTTCCATAATGGTTCAAAAGGTTACGGAAATGAAATTACAATCGGAAAAATAGAAAAAGCAACGTCTGCTTCATGTTGTATCTCTTCTTTTCCCTTCTCCACTTTTAAGAGTCGCTCGCGCTTTGAGCAGCGCGAAGCTTAGGAAGTCCTCTCAGACAAAAAGAGCTCCTTATCTTGCTCTCTCCACAATAATGGGAATCCAATACATTTTATTACTCATAGAAATTCTAATTAATCCCGGGTTTATAGAATGAGGCCAATCAGTCAATATTATCTACAGTCGGAGCTGGATGCAGCCTTAGCTGTGGAGCGGAGCGAGGATTCGGAGATGACAGAATGTAATATCTCATTTCTGAGTGGGAGAAAAAGCGGGCCGGCCGCAGCAGACACGCCACACTTCTGTATTGAGAACAGCCTGACGCTGCATCTCGGGGCCGACTCTTTCTGCTTCACTTCACTCACTTTGCAGATGAGGTTGGCAGCGGCGGCTCCGCTCCGTATTTCAGACTAATTTATGACCTCTGCAGAGGAGGGTGCATTAGGATGATCAGCCGCGTCAAACCTCTGCCACACTGCAACAACTGGCCATGAGAAGGCAGAAGAACACACCAACGCACACGAGGAAATGTGTGTGTGTGTGTGTGTGTGTGTGTGTGTGTGTGTGAGTACATGTATTCAATTAAAGCTGAAGTATATTACATTTGCGCAGCTTTAGCAGCACTCCAATCTGAGGAGCCACTCTCCATGTCTACTCACAAATATATATATTTTTTTCATTTGGAAGACTTTCCATGCAACAAGTGCTGCTGTCCATCAAAGTGAAAAACCCAAAACTGACAATGTTACTACAGCAGTTTTTAGAGTCATTTTTCAAGGCTTTTATGGCTTAAAAAAGGTTGGTGTCTTTTTATTCCGTGCAATGCGAGACAAGGTGTTTGCAAGACTCTGGAGCTCTAGTTCAGTTACGTGTCGAAGCTACCCGCTCACCAAGTGGCAACCTCCAGGGCCGAGGACTGAAGCCGACAACAGAACTGACAAAAACTGCAGTTCCTCGAATGGCCACTTGAGAAGCAGAACGTGTTGACAACCTGGAACAAAAGACGGTTTTGGTCGTGCTAGCTACTAATTTGCCTGTCGCTGACAACTATATCTGGGTAAATTGTTCTATAATTTATTCTTTTAAATTATAATAAAAGGTGCACTATGTACTAGATGACAAGACTAAACAAAATACACAAATGACTGACTAAACTGAATAAATTGATCTTAGTGGACAACACAATTTCACACTGTTTTACTTTTTTATATGTGGCGGACCCTGCCACCTTTCTAGCTTCAAACAGTGTTCTGGGGACTTTATTGGCCCCCGAGAACAGCTTTTGAATATTAAAATTAGCTACTACAATGTGCCCCTTTAAATCTTAGAATTATGTATAAGGAATTACTTGAAGTGACAGCTAGCTGCTGTCTAGCTAGCTCCAGCCGTGCTCCACCTCTTTGCACACTTTTGGATCAGCCTGGAGGTAAACACGACAGTGGCACGGTGCACGACTACAAGAAGAACGTTTTTACTGCTTCACATGCTGGTGTGTTCATTGTGACTTTCCTTTTTCAATTAAAAGGTTATGTCAGTAACCTATATCAGGACCTACTCCAATAAAGCATTGGGGACTCACAAGAGACAGATAAAAAAAAAAAGTGGATGAAAAAGCTCTGAAAACCTTGGATTTCCTCCAACATTTCAACTTCTCATAGAGTGGCAAAGTTGGAGGACTGATTCTTGGCTGTTCTAAAGTCAAAGCCACATTAACTTTCTAAAGAGGCGATGTTAGGATGACTCATAGGTGCTGCACCTGTACCGTTCGGATTGACATGAAACGCTCCTGGTTGAATAAGTGCAAATTACTCACAACTGTGCGAGAAAATATCTGGTTATTTCATTTTAACTCATATTCAGAGGTACAAGGCCGCGTACACAGAAATGTTAAGTGAGATGTTAACTGTCATTCAGGGTGAGTTATTGAGAAGGGACATCCAACCATTGAGCTCAAAGCTGCACCTCTGACAGTGGACAAAAGCAAAAGATTTTCACGGGCTGACGATTACTCCTTTTTACTAATAAACTGACCTTCACACGGATGAAAAATAGGCGATAATGCAGTCAGTCTCAAGTGTCCCTTCTCTTTTTTGAGCTCCTGCAGGACTTTCTTCCCTTCCCCCCCTTCGCCCAGTCCGACGAGGGAGGGCAGATGTATGGCCAACAGGACACAGCCACGGCTTTGCCTCGAGCGCTGACCTCCTCCGATGACAACCATATGCTCCTCTATTGAATATGTATGGCTGCGGGAAGAGGCTCGACACGTGAAATTCAGTGTAGTGTAGTTAACATCCTTAAGGAGTCTGAGCGCTGAAGACTCCCGCTCCCATAGTGTAAAGTTGATGTTGACATCATCACACCATTAAACTTATTACGCCAGCGATCTTATGACTAAATCAAGACTGTCTTTCATTTTTTATACTCTGTCTCTTTGCTCTACAAATCAACATGCCCTCAGTGGCTTAACAACAATATAATAATAGCTGTTGGTCCATTATTTACTGAGACCTCTGGGGTCCGTTTTCTGTTTGTTTTCTCTTCTCTGTCGTCGGGAGTTGATTCATTTCCTCCGAGGGTCAAGGACAGACAGCCACTTATTTCAGCGAGAAACACATGGTGGAGAAAAGTCAACATACGGTCGAGACGTTTAGGTGCGGGAATAAAAGTGGATAGCGACAATGATCCTCCTCATGCCTCAACAAACACAAGTGTTTATGTAGCAGGAAACTGGAGGTGTGAAGTGGCTGAGAGCTCAGTTTGCTCCCCACACATGGCACAACAAAGAGGGTGGTTCAGCAGATTACTCTTGTACGCCATCATGTGTGTCTCAGGCACTGATGATGAGACAGACTGGATTCCACATTTAAAAAAATTGTACTCATCAGTGTATGGATAGCAAACACCATGGGCCAATATAAGGTGATATACATTTTTAGACAGCGGGGGTCCTCTCAGCTCTCAGCAAATGAGACTCATGTCAGCCTGAGTTCACGTCATTATCAATTTAACAGGAAGCGCAAAAGTAAACACATATTTTCCTCTCCATTTCAGCCGTCCATCCAGACTAAAAAACGAGTTTTTCCACAGCTTTTTCTTAACAACCTCCAGAGTGTGTAAATCTTAAAACAGCAGATTGGTGTTTCAGTATGTACAGTACGTGCTGAGCAGAGCTTCACTGGCAGTGCGCCAGTAAAGTCAAGAGGTCGCCTCTAACTTTGTCCGCGTAAGCCGAATACACAGCAGAGCTATTGTAAATAGTAGGTAAAAAAATACGTATTTTATTACTGAAGCACAGCCGGTTGGAAATGACAGCTGGTTAATGTTTAAGGGCTGCTATTAGTTAAGTTTATTTAAAAAATATATTTCAATAAAAGAAATATATTGTAAATTTGACTTTATTAAAACCAACCCAATCGCCAAAATAAATACTGGCAATTTAAGTTTAAGCATACCACATTGCCAAACTATATAATATGTTGCATCTCTCCGTTTCTTTTGGGTAAGTTTTCAATTTTATGTTGTGATAACACTATACTTCTGATCCGGTTAGGTTGATGCACAAAAACCTACTTGTTTGTGGTTGGCTGGAGATGTCCCGATGAGTTGTTAAAAACACCCAGTTATGTCGCCACAATCTAAGTTAGAAATTGTGAGGTTAAGCCAAAGATATCCAGCGTCTTCGCACTTGTGTCGGAGGACGCAGTCTTGAACAGTTGTCGCTGGCTTGGCAGCTTTCTCGCTAGTTTGATCTTCATCCAACATCCCCTCCATCTCCTGACATGACCGTCAGCTCGTATATATGTAAGCTCAATGTGATATGTATATCGCCAGGGGGTTAAAGAAGGAGGGATGTGGCTCGTGTTGCTCAGGTGTTCCACTTTGGACACAAATCATTTTATCCTGAAAGCAACATTATAGAGATGTACTCCATAAATTAGCTCAGCAACAGAATATCTGATTTGCATATAGTGCATTCTAATTAATTCTGAGCTGTTTTCAGAGAGCCCAAAAAAACAAAAGTCCTATAAATCCTCCGTGTCGCTGTTTGTTGTGTTATGTTGACATATTGCAACACTTTCCACCGATGCTGTTCAATAATTAATGGACTATCATGCTGCTGCCAGTGTTCCTCCACTGTTTGGGCTGACTGAATTTTGGATCGGATCAGATTATGCTTTGGTCCAAAACTTGTGGACGTATCAAAACCCGTATACGCAGAGGGCCCCGCGGCTCCTCCATCATTTATAATGTACTATCTGGATGTTTTCACTGGCCAAAAAACACACTTCAGCATTGAGAGCTGAAACTCTCCTGCTTACATTCTCACAGTGGCTACACGATCTGTGATGTCATGCCGCTGTGGTGCACATTTGGCTTCTCAGGTTAGGATGATTTTCAGACGGAGGATCAGGTTATTAACTCGAGGGCCAAACATTCGCTTCGGAGGTGTAATCATCCCGTGGAAGCTCGCTGGATGATATCACTCTACCAAAACGCCTCTCTGAGGAGGGTTACGAATCCATACAGGGGCCGACTCGCAGTAACATGATATCACAGCCATGAGAGCAGTTACAGTCAATTGCATGTGCTGCACTGGGTGATGAGAAACCCTTAAATGAGGAGTGAGTCACGCCTTCTACACGCCCATTTGTCGTTGCCACGTTATTTGTTTTTCTCCTGGAGAACGCATGAGCAACAACTGATGACTGGCAAGATATTATTATTGTAATAAATGATGTATTGGATGAACTGTGGGTCACCAAGTTATCAGTGGGTGCTCCCAACTCTTCAGCGATGGGATTTCATTAAATGTTTTATTTAAAGGAGCAGTATGTAGTTTTGGAGAGAAAAATCAATCTCAAATCAAATGTTATTATTATTATTATTATTATCCATAATATTAGCTGTTCCTGGAGGAAAACCCCCCAGAAGGCTCCCCTGAACACTGTTTGAAACTAGAAAGGTGGCAGGGTCCGCCAAATATAAATAAAGTAAAACAGTATGAAATTGTGCTGTCCTTTAAACTGATGGTTCAGGTCTTCTGATGAGGGGTTGTATGAGGTACTTACATTAACTCAGTGTATTACCTGCAGTAGATGACTGTCAGCCCTCCCCCTGTGTGGAGAGCCAGTGCAGAGCAGTGTACTAAATTAAAGGAAACCTACAGAAATACATATTTTAGCCATCTACAAGAAGGCCACCTAAGAAATATACATTTGGGGACATTTCTTGCTTTTCTTAGCCCTCTGTGTAAACAATAAAACTATGAAATGACTCAAAATAAAGGGATGATTAACACAATAAATACATAAAAAAAACATGTAAACAATCAAGGAAAAAGAACAGGACATAAAAGGACAGAAACGAGGGGAATTACAGAAACAAAAAAATCACAGTGACGTCAACACGAGCTGCATGAGACAAGTGTGAAATCGGCAAGTAAAGAATAGCAGAACACATGAAAACAAACTGTGGGAGGAAGGTGTCTGTGTTCCAGGAGGAGCTGTGATGAACGCCGAGCTGAGGAGAGTAAGGAATTCACGGGAACGCAACAATTCAATGAATCCGGCAGATATAT
Organism: Diplodus sargus; assembly: GCA_903131615.1. Classification (NCBI taxonomy): domain Eukaryota; kingdom Metazoa; phylum Chordata; class Actinopteri; order Spariformes; family Sparidae; genus Diplodus; species Diplodus sargus. The sequence continues at coordinate 1,338,759 of CAEMYA010000212.1, forward strand.
ATATTCAAAAGATCGAGGCAGGACCTTGAAATATTTCCATCGGGCAATAATAAAGACTTTTTCTTCCTTTACTGTACGCCGCCGAAACTCGACAATTTAATTCATTCCTCTAGGGACAGACAGGAAGTCGTGTTCGGCTGCTGAGCGAACACACCTGGTTGCTGTTCGAGCCGCAGGTTTGTTTGTGAGTCGGTGAGAGGCACAGGGAGGTGGAGGGGTGAAGGTCATCTCTCCGCCACATATCAAAGCGTCGCTTCAATGAGTTCAACCTTTCGGCACGTCACCCTCGCCCAAATACCAAAACACTTATGTTAACCAGGGTGACACCGCGACCCCGCTGCCTTTCATTTACCCTGATAAAATGCATTAAAGCCGCCGCACATGCAATCAGGCCGTCCTCACACGTCGGTGCACACAGGACACGCGCAGCATACACAAACTCACAAGCAGCTGGTATGTGCATACAAATAGACCAAACTATGTACAATAGCATGACGCCTGTAATGAGTGTTTGAAGCCGTACTGGTGGTTTGCGCTGGTGGTTGTGTGTTCTGGTACAATACCACTTCGTCTTTTTTTAAATACATTGAGCGATACATTTCCTGCCTTCCAGGGTGGTATCACCTGATGCCAGTATCTATTCCAGACAACTTAAAAACATAATTTTTAAGAGCTGCAACAGTGGAGTTGGTATGTTTTCACATTGTGAGTCTGCGTGTGTGTCATCATGGTAAAATGGGGTCCTAGCGACACCTATGCTGCTTTCTATCTGCTGGCATGGCTCCACAACTGGGCTACCTACCTGAAGGTGTGTCTTTGAGTGCTATCAAAGAAGCACGACTCAAACTGACTGTGCTAACTAAGTTACGAACATGTTTTATTTACTATAACGTCTTCAGAATAAAACCCCCCGTTGTTTGGTCAAATAAAAGCTTTTATTATGAAGCAGCATTACAGGAAATGTTGCGTTCTTGCCAGCAGAAACTAAACATGACTCCTGGACCAGCTGAAAGCGAACACGACGAAACAGTAAAACACAGCAGATGTTTGAAAGAACAAACGGGACGTACACTTTTAAAAAGATCTTTCGCTCAGGTTTCCTGCACAGACATGAGTTGAGTATTTATTTGCAACATGCAATTGTTTATAGGGGAGACAGTCAGCTTTCAGGCGGGGCGGTCACTGTTTGGCCCTACTCTGGACGGGTCCATTGCCGGCGCAGTAAAACCGGATAGAAAAGTGCTCGTCCTCAAACAGATACCCAAAAAACGAGAAAAATTGCCTTTGTGAGAATATGGTTCCAAAGCAGCGCCATGTTGTAACAATTTCACAGGAATTTCTTATTGCCAGTTTACGCAACGATGGTAAGGATGGCAGTTTAAACAGATCACACTCTGGAGCCGGGTTCCAAAACAATGTTGTGTGAACGAACGGCTGAAACACAAGAGCAGTTTATCGTTTCATACAAAAATCTTTTTCATGTCATGAAGCTTTACTGGTTTGTAGTTGGGATCCAAATGAGGGCTGAGGGCGAAGATGGGTGCAGTCAAAGCAAAGGTGCCAGAAGTACGGATGTAGGGAGCAGGTTCACCGCCCGCTTTACGCCCCTGACTCACATTTGTTCTAAGTTTGAGATCGCTGTACTTTGAATCCTGTCAAAGGAATTAGTTAATAGCCGACACCATCTTCTTCGCAAAATCTGTGTGAAACGCTACGAAAGTGCCCTCCAGGGTTGCCCTTCCAGTACCCTTTCTACATGCTGGTACCATTTTAATGTTTTTTGCCTCTGCCCCCTCAAACATCCTCGAGTCCACCACTGGTCCAGCCTACATTGCGAAGAATGCATGATGTTAAGGTGCCTTGTATGCCTTCTGTTCTGTGCCGGCAAACAAATCCTTTCAATCACTATTATACTTTCACTGAGTCTATCTACACACTCTCAGGCTGACTACAGTAATAATGGCAGCACTTTTCCGTGACTGCAGCATTGTGCTGGTGTCTCTCTCGCACCGGGAGAGACTCACTCCCAACAACAGCTCCGCTGTACTCAGGCTTACCAGACCACCTGTGGAGGCTCAGCTGGCACCACAAAAACTCTTGTTGTCCCCTTTGATTCTGGCACAGTGGTTTTATAATATTATAGAGAAACGGCACAATTATGTGCAGGATAAATGGTACGAATTGTTGCTTAATTCACACCCCAACAAAGCATCACAACTGGGGGAAAAAAAACAAGTTACCCCGCATCAAAGCTGATTATCTCCCTCCTCCCGCCGAAACCGAGCGGAGCTTCTGTCGCTGCATCCGTTGACAGGATGCGATATTTGGAGCGATCGGTGGTGATTGTCTGCTGACTCATCACAACAGGAGCTCAGAAAGAGGCCCCGTGAGTCATCGGCGGAGAAAGGTCAGCTCAACTGGACATTTAGCTCCGACGTCGGCATCGGAGAGAAGAGAAGAGAAGAGAAGAGAAGAGAAGGTTAATTTCGCACTGCAGGATCATCACTTTAAAAGCTGGTCTGGCCCTCTGTAGCAACAGATGATGATTCACTCCGATGACAGAGAGACTGTACGGCTTCAAAAAACGAGATATAAAGAAAACGCGCTGTGAAAGATAGATGATAAGCAGCATTCTGAATTGTTAATCCGCTGTAATTAATATTGATTAGATTAGCTGGCAATAATCCACGCTTATCTGCGGAGGACGACGTGGGCTGGAGCACACACAAACAGCTCCGGGGGCCAAATTAAAATAGCGGTATGTTGATAATGAGCCGAGGAGAGGAACAGGCAGAGTCAGTCACCTATGTGAAGAGCAGAATTGACAAACTTCAAAAACACACAATTGCTTTTTATGATATACCCCGCAGCAATTAGGCTTACTTATCTGCAGTGCTCATTTGTTTTATGGGGCCGTTTGTTTTGCAGGCATGTTTATTTTATGACGCTGTTTACTTCGGTTAAGTGGACGTCCAACAGCTCACAACAAACACCACATCAGTCCCTATGGGAAAAACCTTTTTCTCTTTCTTTCTTTCTTTCTTTCTTTCTTTCTCTCTCTCTTTTTTTTTTTTGCCTGAATTTATCCCCCCGGGCACTCGAAGCTGCTTTGCTCCCCCACGGTCCGCCTGTTATGTTTATCTGCAGCAGCACATCTCTTTGGTTTTTATGGTCTTTGTTTCTCCTTAGGATCTGCTTATGCCTGGCTGGGCCCAGCACTTTTAAAACGATGAAGGGGGGGGGGAGTGCAAAATGTCCGGGAAGGCGATCTTTTATTCGTTATGATGTGTTTATGGTTATTGTTCCCATTCGTTATCAGCTCGCAGCAGGCGGACGGAGAACAGCGAGGAGAATTTGAACAAGAGTGACAAGTTAGCGCGAGTCCTTCTCGTTTGTTTCCCCCCACGCAGCAACACGCACGAGTGATTGACACTGGGAATGCGTTGTATAGGGCGGGTGGTTGTATGGGATGTTACACAAATAGGGAGACTGAGTGAAATTAAGCAAAAATCCAGTCAGAGAACATAGCTGCAGTTAAAGCATTTTCTTTATTCAATATTTCTGTTTTTAGCCGAGTTTATTATGGGCAAACTGTGGGGCAGCTACTTTAAACGTGTGTGATAAGCGAGGACTGAACGTTGTGTTAGATGGAGATTAAAGTTAAAGAGTTGGACAGATATTTGAAAAGAGTTAAAATAAGTTACAAGTACCCCCCAGTACTGCACTGGTAGAATTCATGTGTCCTCACAAAGTGACTGTTGTGTAGCTTTGTTGACACCGTGAACATTTCTATTTCTAATGGATACCAACACAACGTGTCCTCAGGCCTCAAACACACTGAAAACATCATTGTTTTTCAAGTTGCAGAAAGGGGCACCAAATTCACGAGGCACGTCAGATTTAGCACATTTTCAGACCCTCTCGGCTCATTCTGACCATCAGAGAACAGCCGGGAAAGATATTCAAAGGCCAGTTGTGATTAATTCCCTTTATGCTGCTCAGAATAAGCAGAGAGAGAGAGAGACAGCATCAGCATCTCTACCTCCCCTCTCGCACTGACTTTCTGTGGTTATGTGTCGCTCTTGTTAATATTTCAATAGTTTTCTTTTTTAGCTCCTGCCACTCTTTCCCTCTGAATTAGCAGCATTATCTAATCAGCTTGAATAGATGCTATCACACATAATTCATAAAGCTTTCCCTTTGTAGATTTTATTTGACTTCTGTAGTGAGTTTGTGATAAATTGGCAAAAGATTACTCTACACACCTTTTATATGACCTAAAGTGATCTCTCAGTGACACCGTCGTGAATAGGTAAATGAGCTTATGATGCCACCTGACGACTATTAGCAAATGTTGGTGCTAGCTGCCTTTATTCAGATGGCGACCCCGTGACCACAGCTGCTTTGCGCCACAGAAGCAAGCATCAGATGCGGCGCATCAATAATGGAAAGCGCCCCCCCTTACAATAAGTATTTAGCAAAAAGCTAAACAGCTGCTAGCTACTACATTTAGCAGGATAGCACCTGTGGCTGTTGCTAATGTTATGTCAGCATTGTCTTGATCCTATGAGAGCAGAACAGAGGAGGACTCTTTCTCCGTGGCCGCGATAGCTAACGGGAGCTCGCTAAAGCTGCTAACACACTAGCCTAGCTAATTAACTGGCCCCGCTAGGTAGCATTTGGAGCCTTGGTAAGCTGAGTAATCAGTTTAGTTCCCCTGTCAGCGCAGTGTGTTTGTCCACAGCCGTACTTCAACATTGGCGCTGCTACCGCTGACAGGAGCTAACCAGCTAAATTCGGTAGCAGCCGCTGAGCTCCGTTTCTTACGATGCAGATTAATCATTTATCATCATCTACACGCTTCATATAAGTTCTTTTAGATTTGATTTTTTTTTTAAAAGACTTTCAACTCTACTCACTTTGGGCATCCACACTGTTATTTTGTTTACTGTAGCCTGATAAAACCAGTGTTTTTGAGACTGCGTTAGCTGGAAAGACGTCACACAGATGTGACTCAGACAGCTGGAGGGCAGGTCAGACAGGATGCAGCTCAAGCGGCAGTTTAAGCCTCACAAAACAACTTCGTTTTTGTTTTCTTTCATGTAATGGTTGTCCGATTCAAGTATTTATGAATTCCGACTATCGACTACATATTCATAGAGAAGAGTCACTCGCAGTTGAATTCTGAATGTTTTATGAGCTTTGCCCGGTCAAATCCTAACAAAGTAAAGCTTCTCCTGTCCTCTCTCCGCTGACATGAGCTCTGCCGGTGTGAGGTGAATTTAATCAAATGATTCTCTGTAAATGAAACCTCTCATTAGACCCACTGAGTCAGAGAGACACGGAGAATTGATATGGGCAGCAGTCGGTTGCTTCCCTCAAGTGCTGTTATAATTGAATTCACCTTTATTCCTTTTACCATCAGTTGATGACACGGTGTCCGTGCTCTCCTCCCTCCTCCCTAAAGACACGTCCACTAATGGTCACGTCTCGGCAGCTGTGTGGAGCATTACTGGGAAGAGATAAGCGATCAAGTTTGTCTATTGAGCAAATACAAGCTCAGAGATCCGCTAATGTTCAAGGTACAAGAGTAAGTGTACGTTAACGAGCATGTTTTACCTAAAAAGCATTTCACAATAACCACTGCGCTGAAGATGATATTCCTATAGACATAAAGCTCCGGTATCACAGAGGGATTTTTGGGCTTTGCTTGTAGTTAAAAAAATTTTAGGCCATTAATGAGTTGCAGTGGTCCTGTTGTGTGTGGGCTTTCTGCTGAGTGAACTTGCATGCCTATCATATCAACAGTACAGGGACTCAGAGAAAGACTGCTACTAACTCCTCTTCACACATTCAGGCTATCCCTGAAATGTTTAGGAAGCATTTCCTGCATGTCAGTGTAATTTCTGATAAGGCTTTGGTGTGATTGAAAGCAGTAACCTGACAGGGACGAAGCCCCCGAAGGTCGTTTAAACGTCCGTCTGGCGGAAGACGCTTTGACCTGGAGAGAGCGACCCAATCACAGAGCTCCACTGATGATGCTGATGAAAATTTGTTTATGGTTTACGGTCACAGGAAACTTTTCACACACTTGTTGAATGTTCAAATATTCAGTTCAATATGCAGTTTTAATGAAAATAAGAGACATCTTCCGCTGCGTGAATACACGTCCAGTCTTCTTCTTCTGTTGGGTTTTGTGGTAGTAGGGCATCGGTAAGTGTTGATTACCGCCATCTGCTGGACTGTCCCTTACCATGTCATGTGTCTCCTGATTACAGCCGCGTGTGTAAATAGTGAAGAACACTCGTTTATCCCACTATCATGATTCAGAAGTGCAGGATTTACATATGTCGTTTGATGACGTTCCAGTCGGACGCCTTTTATCTAGCGAGGTGAAATTTAAAGGGGGATTCCGGGACTTTTAAACCATCCTTGGCCCTATGCAAACATGTTCTGGTATATAAATGACTCATGCTTACCGATAACTAGACTGGAATCAGTCCAGGAGCCGCAGTGTAACCCTACTGGGAGACCCTGACTGTCAAAGCTACATCCACTAAAAGTGTTTGTTTTTGCTGCTGACAGGTTGTGGTCGTTATTCTAATGATTCCGTAACATTACAGAAACCTTCGACAGATGGACCTATTCGACTCATTCAAGGTGACGTCTTATCCGATGTGACTGATTGCAGGAGTTGATGTCCAGGAACTGTAGGCAAGATTGTGCTGCAGTTGAGGCTGAATACTGAACTGATTTTGTTGAATCTAGCTGATGCAACGACTGTAACAACTCACCTCACCAGAGTTCAGAGCGAGACTTGCATTACTGGGAACAATACATATTCATCTCCGTAGGAATCATTGCTGTAATGTTGTCAGACACTTAGAATCACAACCTCAGCCCAAAGCACTTCTAGTGACGGTCATGTCGCAGTCACGGCAGAAGTGTCGCGACCGCCAACTGAGACGACCTGCTGGACTGATTCTAAAACTATTGCTAAGTATGAATCATTTACACACCAAAGTACGTAAATACAGGGCCCAGGTTCACAAATACTGGCCCTCCCCTTTAAGGGTGTGGAGGTGGCGCGTGTTTGTGTCGAGCTTTCCGTTAATCAACATTCTGTTCCAACCATAACTCATAATCCTATCACCAGACAACACAACGAGACTCGCCGGTTTCCCTCTCAAAGGTTTCTGTTTTACAACAACACAGCTCGTCTCATCTCATCGCACGCAGCGAGACACCGTTTGTACTTTTTGTTAGTGATAACACATGCAGAAAAGGCTTGTGAATGTGCTGATAAAAAAAAAAAAAAAGTTGTTAAGAATGGATGGAAGAACGGCCACTCTACTGTTTCTAAGCTTTCAAATCCATCTCAGCGTCCTGAAAAAAAAGCCTCCCTCAGTAACAAACGGCGGAGCGGAGCTTTAGCGGATGGCTGCGACCACAAATGAACTCCGCAAACAACAGAAATGAAGACTGCCACAGCGCTGCCGCCGACGGATTACGCCCTAATGTCCAAAGTCAGGCGAAAGGTTTGCATGGACTTTAATCCCTGTCTGATTTGAAATCTATTTATGTGGAGACACTATCTGTTTTCCCCCCCCCAACTTCTCCCGAACGCCCGCAGAGCTTCTGTTGATGGTATTTTTTAAGGAGTGGAGGACTTAAATCTCATCAAGACTTCTGGGGAAGATTAAGAGTAACACTTTGGGGGTTGACAGCTGATCCCTGAGCAGCCTGCGGTGTGGGTGCCAGCGCCGCTGCAATCCGTGTCATTAGGACAGACACAATCAAGAGTCTGGCCTGAATTCACCGCCGGCATGTGATGCAAAAAGATGAAAACACGACACAGTTACCCTTCTGACACCGTTCGCCTGACAAAATCTCAGATTTGTCCGACCTTATTTGGCACAACGGTAATAAAAGGGAGCAATTTGATTTGTGATTTTTTTTTTTTATCATTTCCACAGAGGGATTTTATTTTTTAATTTGAAGGAGTTTTAAGCTTGCTCTCATGTGTTCTGGTGACCATATGACAGTCAGAAGATTTCGCCGCGGTGTGACAGCACACGGCTCTCCATCACCGACCGCCCCGGATTATAAATCTATGATCTGGCGGGCAGATTAGCATTAGGACGAGCATGTGTTGTTGTTCGCTTCTGGCGTGTCGAGCGTCTTCGGATCTCAGCTTTATCGGGCTGGCGTGATGGCGAGTTCATACATCATATTAAGAGGGAGAGCATGTCAACAAACACGCGCGCACCGACGGCAGGCTTACTGTACGTTTAAGAGGAGCCGCGGTTAGCGGATGAAAACAAGAACTTTAAACCCACGGATGACTCCTACACGCAGCGAAGAGGGATTTGTTTCTCTTTTGCCGTGTCAACCACTCTCCACACACACACGCACACACATACATACACACACAAACAAACACTTGCACATGTGTTTGTTCGGCCTAGGGATGCACAAATCAAAGCAGGACTCTAAACGTGCCATGCTAAGCGAGGAGTCTAACCCGCAGCTTTTTGTTCTCAGACGCCTTTCAATTTAAAAACATCTTCAGCAGGGGAAAAACACACACACTCGCTGAAAGGAGAGCTAAGAGCCCAAAATGAGGCTTTTTCTCCCGCCGCTCAAAAGAGAGACTGACACCCGTTCGCTACACGGAGACAAGTGATGTGTCTCGTAATTGAATTCCTGTCAGACTTGATTACTGCGCTTGCTGTCAGCTTGTCAAGACGCCGTCACCCGCACATCTTCCAAAAAAAAAAGAGAAGCTCATTATGCATGTTAGCGTGCCCACACGATTGTGCCCACATGGAGGACGACACAGTTATGCACGCATACATATGCACGCCCACAAACCCTTTAAAAAATCCCGTCTTTTTCTTCCAGCTACAGCTCCAGCCCCAGCCATCCGTCTTCTGCTACGGTGGTCTTTATTCAAAGCCGTGTTTGACGTGTCATCCAACTTCCCGGTGACTCACTCCAGGACCACAGATGGAAGCAGACCTGGCTGGCTTTGCTTTGCTTTTTTTTGCTTTTTTTTTGATGCCTTCACAATTTGCAAACTCCATACCATGAAGACGTTTTAAGCGAGCTCTGGCCTTATAAGGCAGGAGAGAGGCTCCTCAGACGCAGTGAGGGGAGGAGAAAAAGAAAAAAAAAGCAACAGGTTTTATTTTTTCGTTTGCTGCCGTTCTGCCAGTAGCGCCGGTGCCAAGGCGAGAAACGGACCGAGCGCTGGTTTGCATCTGCAGGCACTTTAGTGCAGCATGCAGGACACAGAGGCAGATTAAAGGCCGGATCCTGAAAAAATAAATAAATAAATACAACACAAAGAAAAGATCAAAAAGCCGCACAAATTGATATTTCAGGGATGAAAAGAGGGATTTTATCATATTTCTTTCATGTGCTCTGTGATTTTGTAAAATAGGCCTGCCGTGGTGTTCATTTGTGTTTTGTCTCTCCTCCAAAAACCTGCTTTCACCTCTGCCAGGGCAACTGGCACATGAATTAATAGCACGTATGAACCAGCAATGCCGTACGCCACTTCAGGTGTCAGGAGAAAAATATGGAACTTTATGTGAGCTCTTTTGTCGAGACACATAATAGCACCGAACGTGATCACACACTCACGTTGTTAGCAAGCCGGGCATGGACAGAAAGCACAGAGAATAATGAGAGACCTGATGCAGCATTGCAGTCTCTCTGGCCACAGACTGATGGGCCAGGGAACTCATTGCATTAGGGAGAGAGGGATGGAGGAGGAGAGCACTCTACAGTGAAATAGTAACCACACACACACAGCAGTAGAAAAGCATCCCACAAACACAAATTACCTGCCAGCATCAATTCCAGCTCCTGTATGTCACATTTATGTGAAAGGTTAAACAGAAACAAATGGTTGAGTCGGCCCGCTGCTGGAGCTTGGCAGGAGACCGACTCTATTTGGCCGGGGGGACCCCAGGACGGGGGTGACCACAGTCGAGAGGGGCGCAACTGCAGTGCTGATTTAAGAGCCACGTTGGGAAAAACAGGTAAGAGTTGTGGTTTGGATGCAGATGGATTGAGAAATAAAGTAGTTTTGCCTCTAGATTCAGTTTACTGTGACACTACTTTCTCGTCATTACTCTGAGTTTGAGAAACCCCTCGGTTAACCTCAAATGTGCTGCTTACAGCCCAGGACTTTGTCAGGGGATTTGTATAGTTTAGTTTGTTATGTATTCTATATCAGTGGCTTATTGGTTTTATTAGCAGCACTACATATATTATGAGTGCATCTAAGTGTAATGTGTAATTTACTTTCTTTTGTTTTCTAATAGTTCAACACTTCAAACATAAAAAGAACATCCCCTGTCCAGTAAGGAACTAGATCGAATAATCATGCCACTCTCATTTCTGTTCCCTTACAGTAAAGCTACAGCCAGGAGATGGTTAGCTTAGCCTAGCATAAACGCTGGTAGCAGGGAAAAACAGCAAGGAAACTACTGTCATCTCACTACTGATGAAACACAACAATCAAGTGTTAATTAGAATGCTTTAGAGGTGTTGTCAGCAGATTTGGATTCCAGTGTTTACGCGAAGGTAAGCTAGCCATCTCTTACCTCCAGCTTCATATTAAGCATATGGACACGAGGGCGATATCAGCCTCTCAGCAAGTAAGAAAGGAAGCATATTAACCAAAGCTAGGTTAAGACATGGGCCAAGATCGATGATAGTTGACATTAGCAAACACTAGCTGTGATAGCTGTCTTTAACTTGGCAATGATGGCTGACATTAGCTAATGATTTTAACGTTAGTGGTTTATTTTTCAGACAAACTTTTTTCAGTGCTAAATATTTGTTTCAATGCCAAAATAACACTTTTTTTTAACACAAATGTTCCAACGCCAATGTTTTTTTCTTTTTCAGTCAGTACGCGCAGTATAGGATGTAAGAAGAATTTGGCAACATCAGATCATTCCTGCTACCTCATTTTAACATTCCCAAATTTGCATTTTGCTAATTGTAGGTTGACTATTGTGTAGGAAATGCTAAAGTAAACTTCTTTCTTTCAGTGGTTGATTTATATGCCTCATGGCACAGTATACACATATGTGACCTCTATGGCTCTATACCACGGAACCTTGAGGCTTTATACTGAGCACATTTATGCGCTCAGAAAAAAATATTCACTCTTACTGTACACTGGCACCTTGTTAACAAATAAATTGCTTGACTGACTCTTTTTTTTTTGTAGGCTCTTCGAGAACTAAGCCAAGAATGTGGGAGGCGAACATGCTTTCAGCACGTACCGCCACAAGTGAGTAGACTTGACAACATTTGTTACGAGTTAAATATACAACCGCTGGCAGCAGCAACGTCGTGAAGATTCAACGGATGCTGAGGACGTGCAATGGGAATGGGAGCAGAGAGATGGAAATGAATCACCTAAGAGGTCAGAGTGAGGATGGGTGGGCGTTGCGGCTGATCTGTTGTACTTTTCCCCTCTCTTTCTCTGATGCTGAGCCTAACCTACCCACTTCTACTAAACTACTACTGCAATGACTGCTGCTGATACAAAACAGTGGCATGCCCTTGTTCTGATCGCCCATCATTCCCATCAGTGATAGAAAATGGTCCCATTGTACTGGCAGAACAGGCCATCAGCGAGCCATAATCTAAATGTAAGACATTTTTAATACTGTATAATACTGCATACAAATGTTGCATATTTTGAATTATTACATTAATTAATTACATTAAAGTTCTACCAAAATTTCTATCAATGCTACTTTTGATATTTATTATTACAATGACACTGCTTGTGCTACTGTGTCGAATGCAGCGAATACTACAAGCTGTCATTTGACTTGTAAATGATATCATGAATTAATTAAAGCCGGATTATCAGCCACAGTTGTAACCATGGTTTTGAATCTACTAATGCAATACCCCGCTGGTGTAAAGCCTGAATGCGCTGAAAGCTGATTGATTTGCGCTTTGTTCTCAAGGAGTTGCAATAATCGAATCAGCGCTGTAGTTAAACTTCTCGTCTGCTCGGATACGGGAGCACGCTGGCATTTCCAGCGCCGGCTCATCCCTTCCCCTTTTCATTTAGGCTCTTTTTTTTTTTTCTTCTTTTTGTCGGCTCTGCCAGATTAGATGAAACTGATGCACTGACTCAAATGTTGTTACTGACGTCTTTGATGAGTTAATTACACATTTGCATAAAGGTCAGGGCAACAGCAGACGTGAATAGCTAATGTGTACAGTAGGGGGTCTAGACCCCCCTCCCTACCTCTACGCACATCTCTCCTCTTCAGCCTGCATGCTGGAGTTTATTTTCACACACGTCGCGTCATCAGGAAAAGATCGTTCCTGTTATAGACGTCGAGAGCGTCCATTGAAGCAGGTTGCTAAAGGCGTCGCACACGGACAAGGATGAGTGACGCTCGGGGGGAAAAAGCCTCATCTTGTCACGGAAATGAGTTCTGTTAAACCAGTATTGTGACATAATAGAAGGTGTCTTGTTACACATGTTCTTGATATACATCAGTAAATCAAAAAGAGAAAACTGTCAGTAGAAGCACTTTGTTGACTGTTAAACCAAACCATCAAGCAGCATTTAGCAACTGTGTTACAGGCCTGCCACGCTCGGATACGTCCACATGTTAACACAGCGTTCATGGCATGCGGGCTGGAGGAAGACCAGTTCAGAGGATGATGTCTTTATTTTTAGCCCTGCCAAATCCAAAATACGCGTAATGGATGGATTCAACTGCTGTTTTGTCTTCTCATACGTACGCAGCAAATGTTAGCATGTCTAGCAAACTGCGACAGTAGGAGCCTGTGCTGGTTGTTTCCAAACTTAAGGCACATCAGGTGATGCTGCGTCTTCTCGCAATTGAAACGTAGGCTGTGAAACTATGAACAATTACACCAAATGTTTAACGTATCTAAACAACCAACCATAGTGCTACACTATAAAACTAGGGCATGCTGTTTTCATTATGTCTCCTGGCCTCCGTGGATCACCGGCTGGTGAGAATGCTAAGCGTCTGTCCTCAATCTTTGAATGCCCAGTGTGCAGGACTTCTGGGCAGAAAGGGAATTTAATATTCAGAATGATGTTATCATTAGTGTGTAATCAACTGAAACTAAAGGATGCTGTGGGTTTTTTTCCCCTTAGAATGAGCGTTTTATACCATCAGTCTGCCACGTCGCACCACCACGTTTCTACAGTAGCCCAGAACAAACAAACAAACACTCATTCTATAGCAAGAATCACGGTTGTCAGCTGGAAATTACAAGTCTACTCTTATTTAAAACATAAATGCAAATCGTCAGCGTTAAACCTGCCTCCTTTATAATATATTATAACTGTAAACTGAGCGGGAACAGAAAAAGGCGTAGCAAGGGAAGGGCAGGGTCAGTATCTGTTATCAAAGGTTTTAGATGAAAATAACGGTCAGCGAAGCTTTAAGCATGATGACTTTTGCACTGAGAGAGTAAGCCAGAGAGAGACTAAATGAAAAGAACTGGCCCAGCTTATCTCCTCGCAGAGTGGGCCGGTGTAAAATTGGGTTAGGACAGTCTACAGGGCCCTGGAGGAACGGTGAGTTTTGGGGAAACTTCAGAGTGAGAATGCGATAAGAGTAACAGCTCACCACCCACAGACAGACACAAAAACCATAGCCTACCTGTGAGGACGGAAGAGAAAAAAAAACAAAAAAAGAACAGAGAATGAGAGATCATTGTGGGCTGGAGACACACAGAGAAACGCAACAAATCCGAGGTGTGTGGCGAGGATGCAGGAGCGGCATTGATTCAAACAGGAGTGACAAATCATTAAACCCTAGCTGTGCATTTGCTCTCGGAGAAACACAATCAACAACAATTCACAGGAAGTTCATTAATTTCCTACAGAGCTGGGGGGTGCAGTCGATGTCAATGAGCCTGTCAACTGAGATGTTTGCCTCAGCTGAACTTTTCACAGCGGCTGGCTGTCAGATTTGAAATAGTCACGCAACCTAGTAACTGGATTTTCATAACAGCCAGTCAGTTGTTGATGAATTTGGACCAAACTCCATTTCTGATTAAATGAGGCTGGAGGGATGAACCGAAATAACAGCGCATATGAATTCAACATATAACTGAATTGCTATTTAAAGGTGTGTTACAATAGAGATTTAAAGGTTTCATATTGTACTTTTTTTTGCAGGTTCATGCTTTCATTTCTGGTGTCTTCCAGAAAATGTTTACATGCTTTAATATCCAAAGAACACATTATTTTTTTCATACTGTCCATAACTCTCTTTTAACGCTCTGAACGCTCCATTTTAGCGTCTGTCTCTTTAAGGCCCGTCTCCCGAAAAAAAGCTCAGTCTATCCTGATTGGTCAGCTCTTACAGGTCTGAGCCAGTGTTTTTGTAACCTCAAACCTTTAAGCTGCATTTTTATAAATCACTGAATTGTGAATTAAATTAATTATTTCTAACTTAATTTTAACCTGACCATTGGAGAATGTTTGCATTCCATGTTAAAGAATAAAGATCATGTCTTTAGCAATGTTAAAATATTGTTTGTATATTTGGCGGGTAACACCAAACGTAAACATCACCTTGTTGACAGGAAAACGCCACAGGGCATCTTTAACTGGGCTCAAATAGCCAGAACACCAACTATGCAGATGTTAACTGTGGCTAGCTTGCTGACAGTTTTTCCTACAAGCTAAGTGAGTTGAAGTTAGTGTTGTAAATGATGTGATTTATGTTCTGAGGTCCAGCAGGGAGTACTGTCAGGCACATTTGGACATTACACTCATCTTTTCACATCAGGAAGTCAGCGTTATGCAGCGTGTGACACAGAAGCTGACTGATCACTTTTTAATACAATTTACAGTCATGAATTAACCTCCAACAACTCTGTCTCAGAGTCATATCCACGTATTAATGGCAATCAATGAAATTAGGGAAAGTGGGGCTCATTTTAGCACTTTCTCCCTTTGGCATGTGCTCTTTTTAATAAAGGAACTGAAGCTAATATCAGTGGTTATCAGTCTATAATCTATGAAGTGTCCATCCACTCAGAGCTGAGCTGTTCACTCGAGCTGCCAACAACCTCCTGATAGGCCCAGTTAAAGAAACACACACACACACACACACACGCGTGTGTGCGAATGACTCTGCAGTATGCAAGAGATGCCTTATGTAAACTCACTCCCACACACACTTAAGACTTATTATCATCATCATAAGAACACAACCAGACACATGTAGGTGGTCAACTGACCGGTCTTTGGACAGCTCAGGACAGTTGTATAATCGCAGAGTTGGTCGTGTGAGAGTGACTGTGCATTGACAGCACAGCGCTATATCTATTCAACTTAAGTTTGATTGACCCTGAAAGACAAACTTGAGCTTGAATGTTGACATGACATCTGAAATTGGACAAAATAGTACGCCCGATATGACATAAACACAAGATTATTCTGCAGCCACGACTCCAGGTGAGTGCTGAATCGTTCATGCACTCCTTTAGTTGACAGGTCTGTATTCTGCATGTGATGGTTTTCACATTGAGGAAGCACTATATAGTTTGGGAAAAGAAATTAAAACTCGGAATTTTAATAATAACAATATTAATGAGGTAATAATACAAACTCAGAAATAATTATTTAAATAAACAAGCTGTTCTCAGAGGAAAACATGGTCCCCAGAACACTGCTTGAAGCTAGAAAGGTGGCAGGGTATGAAACTTTGTAGTCCTTTAAGGTCAGTTTGTTTATTTAGTTTGTTTAAACAGATAAAATCGGTCTATGAAGATATTTCTCTGCTGATTAAAACTCCTTCCCCAAATCCACACAGTGCACCTCTGAGGTTAGACGTGATGCTTATTGATTTTGTCTTCCGAGAAACAGTCAATTAATTCAACCAGAACACCCCCTAAGTAACATAAATTACAAAATGCAGAATTACATAAAAAAAAAAATCTAATGATTACATTTAGATGTTCGGAAAGATATTAAAAAGGATAATTTCACATCTTCTTGATTTTTAATTGCGTATCTATGTGAACTGACAAGGAACATATTTGAGATTTATTCCTCCAGTGGCAATTGTAATTGAATGTATCAATGACTGAGCAAGGGAATTAGATAACCGTATTTATATAAACCATCTATGGTATGTGAGCAGGAATCACTGCAGTTAAAGGTGACTCATGTTATGAGTGTACTGCAATCTTCTGGTAATCATATACTGATTAATCATCACTTGAGCTCACAGCATGCAGTTGTTCATACTAATCAAATAGGTGTTCAGCAATCCCACAGACAGACCACAATTAAACTCAGAGCAGCGCACAGTCTCTGCGGGCAGCGATCTCGCCTCATCTCATTTCTGCTCTGTGAAAAGAAGGGCAGTGGAGGGAGCCGCATGCAGAACTGTTCTGATGACGCAGCAACTGTGAGGCGCTTTAGCAGATGGAATAACCCATAAAAGAGTCATAACTGCATCTTTTGTCGGAGGAAAAACAAGTGCATCCACCATTATGTACAAGTATGAGGAGATGATTGGTTTTCAGAAATGTGAAAAAGAGTTTGTCAGGTACAGGAAGGGTGCAACAGGTGACTTGAATTGTGTGGAAGCGACCTTAAAGGGTAAGTCCACTAATTTTACACATTAGACTGTGTTTACAGGCTTTGGGGAGTACTACTGCATATGTGTAGTATGAAGTCTTTCGTGGCTCCAGATGAAGCGGTATGTAATCTGATCATTTACCTCCAGTGATTTCACTTGCTGGCTAAAATTGCATTATGGGTAATCTATGCGTCTCAAACTGCACTTGTATGAAACTTGGGAAAAAAAGGTCAAAATATAACCAGAGGTATCAACGTTTTCCCCACGTACTCTTTTTCCTTTTTTAAAAACTTGCCGCCTACGTTACCCAAAATGCAACTTAGCCTCTGAGTGACATTACTGGAGGCAATCTATCATGCAACTTCCTCTGGACTACTTTTTCACACATGTAGTAGTATGCCCCGAAACCTGTAAACACTACAGCCCGACCGATTTATTGGCAGGCCGATGTTATCGGCCAATATTAGGCATCCAAACTATCTGCTGTCACTTCACCCCAGGCTCCATCGCTGGGATTAGATCTCTTGGTCTCCTGCGTCGTCCCACGGTGTGCACGGGGCCTCCAGACGCAAGTTTGTTTGTACGGTTGGAGCTATTCCCTCCGTGCGGACTGATAGGCGCTCCATTTATTCTTGGTTTTGTTTGCTCCACTTTGTTAAGTGCTAAGATGATAAAATAGGCCTTTGTTGAGGCAGCTTACTCCTTGATTTTAAATACAAACTAGAAACATTATCGTCAATCAAAGCCCTTCAACTATCAAGAAGTACAGATACACAGCGCTGTGAAGTAATGGCCGAGGATTTGACACAGCAGCTTCGGAAAGACATCGCAGACTGCAAGTGTTTCTCACTGCAATTAGACGAGTCTACAGACACCAGCAATACAGCCCAGATGTGCATTTTTATATGGATGGTGTTTACAAATATGACTGGAAAAGAGGAGCTATTAACATTACTGCTCATGAAAGAACACACGCAGGTAGAGAACATTTTTCAGGCATTCAAAAACGTTATGGAGAAAACCACCAGCTCCCGGTGTGTAAACTGTGTGCAGTATTGGTTGCTGTTTGTCACCTATGTGCATCACTGCTGTCAATTTTTATGTGCAATACCAATGTTTACATTACTCTCGCAATACTAGTTATGCATTGTGTTATATAAAGTATACATAGTATAGTATTTTTTATGTAGGTAGACCATTTTGACCTG
This sequence comes from Diplodus sargus, assembly GCA_903131615.1. Lineage (NCBI taxonomy): Eukaryota > Metazoa > Chordata > Actinopteri > Spariformes > Sparidae > Diplodus > Diplodus sargus. The sequence continues at coordinate 1,356,601 of CAEMYA010000212.1, forward strand.
GTCATTTTGAAAGTAGCTGGCAAGCTAAAACAGTGTGTGCCCCCTGCTCTACAACGTCCTTGTTGGCAACACGCTTAGAACGCCACAAACCCTGTAATATGTTTTGATGTTCTGTTCTTTTGTGACAATAAAACAAACACGTTTATTTTTAAACTGCATTATCATATTATTTCAGTGAGAACTCATAATTACAAATAATGAAAAAAAAACTCAGAAGTTGTTTATGTTTTATTAAGCGTTGCTCAATTGCTGTTGTGGGGGTGTCAAATCGCACAAAATGCCAATTTCTACATAATGTTGCTTTAAAAAGGAAAATAGTATGTTCAATTTCTTGCATCTTTCTTTCACTAGTCCAAAACAATCGCACAAGTTAGCCATGATCAAGATCTTTACGACAAGGCAGTGTTTTTAATACCAGAGCGCCAGAATCAGCAGAAAGTTACATTTCTTTGTAGCTGCATTACAGAAAAACATGTTTTCATGTGTGAGACAGGATATTATGTTGTGACAGTGTGTTGGCAGCTCTTCAGAGCTGTGCTTTGTTGCGTTGGTATATTAAATTTGTCAAATGAGGACAGCTCACTGGATGCAGCATTGAAACACAGCATCTTGGGTAATGCATACGAGACTAGCGGCTACAACACTGACAGTTCTGAAAGGAAAATCACATCATAATACCAGCTTTGTTCCGTACAGACGCAGCAGCAGGTTTCTCTCCGTTTTGATGCACAACAGAAAACTGCATTCTACAGCGTATATCAAGTAATTATCTGTAATAAGGACAAATTAACCTCCACGTTTGAGCTCTATAATAATGCTTCAGCTCTCAAACCAGACTGGATCAGACCTGTACCTGAAAGGCCATTTAATCCCAGTTGGAAAATGGAACTGGCATTGACGAATTTTACACAGTGGAGGCGAGTTACAAGACCTGAACCTGTTGGGACCCGACAGCCCAAAATTAAGAAATGATGTTGGGTTTGGTCACATCATAGATATAAACTATATGTATGTATTTTTTAAATGTTATATCTATGTGCATGGAACAATGCACTTTCATGGTAATCTGCTCAGTTCATGTCTGTAATCAAGGTAAACAGGCAAGCTGTATCCATGGCAACAGCTGAGCGCTTGAGCTTTAATTAACTACGTCAGAGTCAGATCTGAAAAACAATACCTGCCGAGTTCAGGATGGACTCATTACCATCTCGCCCCAACTGGACTCTAAAGCCAGAGGCAATTAGGTAGAACTGAAAAACTTCATTACCCAGAAATCACATGTCAACGAACCAGACAGTGTTTCTTTTAGGAAAGTGGGGTGTCACCTCCTATATTGACATAAATAAAGATATTTTCATATTGTACAAATGTATTCATGTATTTTAAGTGTCATCAGATATGTCAAGGCATAATCTTGAAATGTGACTGTGATAAAAGTTCCCCATCTTAAGGACAGGAAGCAGGGTGGGGGTCCAGGTTGCAGTCTAAAACTGTAGATCCTGTTCAGGTCACAAGCTCTTCTTTAAGGAACCCTCGATTTCAGAGACATAGTCTGATTGCTCAAGGTAAGTCACTGGGAAACCTACAACAAACCAGAGATTAACTGCTGTTTGAGCCTGAACTACACTTGTAGTACAGCCTGTATAGCCAAAGCAGCAGTGTAGGTCTTGACTTTGAGTTGGGGTCTAAATAATATGTAGTTTTATGATGTCCTGCTTTTTATTTTAGCATTAAGGACCTGTGAGTAATGCCAAAGAGGCTTTAGCATTGAGACGACACGTTCAAAGACTTTACCAGCCTTTCGAAAATCCATAGACACCAGAGTAACGCTGCCTTGAATTTTAAAATGTAAAGACTTTAGAACCGACAAACGCTCCCCGGTGAGCCTTTTAACTTCCTCAGAATCGAACACACCTCCAACACAACACCATACATCAAGGGCTGGCGTCTTCCCTACATATTTTTTCCGCCTCTCTGTTTGAGTAATCGCGTCGCCTCATTGTGATTCGCTGAGCCGCGTCTATGGCGAGGTGGGTAGTATAGAGAATGGAGTCGAAAAAGTTTCTCCAAACAAGTGCTGTGCCTCGGGGGAATTCTCCTTGTGTCCTTGAGAGGCATCATGGAGTGTGACTTAAAGACTTTTTATTCCTCCTCCGCTCCCCCATTTCACCCCTCCGCCTCCCCTCCACTCCTCTGCTCCCTCTCCCTTTCTCCCTCCTGTCTTCTCTCCTCCTCCCACCATCTCCCAGTCGCCGGAGGGGGGTCTCTCTCCACGCTCTGATTGGTTTTATTGGCAGCAGTTCAGTTGTTGAGGATGCCGCCGTGGCTCGTGATGTCGTGCTTGATAAAGACGGATCAGCACATAACATTAGGCAAAGCAGTTCTCTTTTCCATCTCATTAAAAAGACAACATTCGATGGGAATAGGAACATCCTCCGGTGTCAGGCAGATTCATGTCGGGTTATTCATCTCCTGACTGTGTCTCCAATAGGCTCGCAGCCGGGGCGACTTGTTTTTTTTTTTTTAAAAAGCGCCGGAGCCGCTTCTGCCCCGAAGGAATTTCTATGTGTGCGTCTTGTTAAAAGGACACCTCTGCATGTGGCCCACATCCACACGTCTCCATTTTCTGGTGCTGAAAGAGTAAACACAGCAGAGCAATAACCGTCATGATGAATAAACGAGCTCTGACAGCGCGACTGAAGATGGTTTGTGTGCCGTATGACACAAAAAACATTACGCTTAAAAAAAAAGGGGGGGTCGAACTTTCACGCGAAAAGATGAGGGATGGCAGACTGCGGTGGTTGAGTCCGGTCTTGGAGGATCACAGACAAACAAGCCAGGCTTTTAGTTTGCATTTTGAAATAAAGAGCTATTTGCTGTTGCCTCTCAAAAAGCATCGACACACCACAGAGGCGGTAGAGACTTGTATTTTACCACGCGGAACCTAAATAATGCAAATACTACACTGCCTTTTCATCTTCACAGAATTCAAGCATTAAACGCAGTGTAATGCTCTTTGGTTTGTACCGATTAGCCTACTTAAGTTTCCACGTCCCTGCTGTCGTTATTGTTGCCTCTCTTAAGCATTGTTCACTAGTAACAGGACAGGAAGGCCGCCCAGAACATCACGGGCACCCGTCTCCAGAGCATCAGTGACATCCCTGAAGTGAGATGTCTGCGCAGATCAGTGGTGTAGTGGTCCCTCAAGAAGTGGGTATACTCTCAATTTTTGCCCCTTTTTTAACGCAGCCAAGAAAAACATGAGCATGTAAATTATGTAATAGTTTCATTGCATTTCATTGTCTTCATTTATATTCTTTTCTAGTTTCTGAGAGCAGTAACAGGGATGAGTTGATGTAGGAGATTTTCTTCATTGAAACGAAGGTTTTAAGCAAATATGAATGTACTACTATAAACTTGAATTAGTGCATTTATGGATTGAAAGATAGCTTTCTGTTTCCCTCCTGTCACATAGCTTCACTTACATGGAAACTTGACTTGAAAAAGAAGTCAATCTTCTGCTACCTCTTCCCTTGTGGCATTCCTCACAAAAAGAATAATGATCATGTTGAATAATGTCAAAATCAGTGTGTGTCTCTAGAAAACTGTCAGTTATCATTAACTTTACCTGGCTTGCATTCACTTTGTTTACCACCTGGCTTGCTTAATATTAGCGGACATGCCACAAAGCAAGACATAGTTTATTTATTTACAGACAAAATTCTACATTATTAGCTAGTTAAATAGCCGTTTCATACACTGCATAAAAAGTGGGATTTTCATCAGTAAGCAGCACTGTAGATTGTTGTGAAAGTTCAGGTTTACAACTGTACACAGCAATTTGCAGGCAATACTGAAAACCGCTGTGAATGGTCAGAAATTGACGTGGGCCTTGCTTGG
>CAEMYA010000212.1:1360944-1378600 GCA_903131615.1 Diplodus sargus
GCCACTCAAAAGGCATCGACACCACAGAGGCGGTAGAGACTTGTATTTTACCACGCGGAACCTAAATAATGCAGATACTACGCTGCCTTTTCATCTTCACAGAATTCAAGCATTAAACGCAGTGTAATGCTCTTTGGTTTGTACCGATTAGCCTACTTAAGTTTCCACGTCCCTGCTGTCGTTATTGTTGCCTCTCTTAAGCATTGTTCGCTAGTAACAGGACAGGAAGGCCGCCCAGAACATCACGGGCACCCGTCTCCAGAGCATCAGTGACATCCCTGAAGTGAGATGTCTGCGCAGATCCCAAAGGGTACCAACATATGACACCCAGCCCAGCCACAGTCTGTCCATCCTGCTGCCGTCTGGACATACAGAAGTACCTGCTGCTGTACCACCGGACTACAGAGCAGCTTCAATCCTCCTCCTGAACTCACAACACCCCATAAAGAGACCACCACCCCATTATAATTCTATGTTTCTAATGATGATATACAGTCATATAACATAGGTTATTTATAAATCTTGGTATAGGTTATTGACAGGAGGCGGAAATCAAGTATGGGTATCAGTAAATAACTGCAATGTCAGTTACAGCTAAAAATCAGCGAGAAGCCTATTTTAACTTGAGCTTTAGCTCAGGCTAGCCGTGGAAATCCTACCGAAGGATGCTACGTTAAAATCTTAATACAGACTTGGAGACGGGGCCCAGATCATTTCTACGAGAGCTGCTCAGTGCTGCATGAAGCCAGAATGGCTCAACTTTTTTTTTGGTGATAAAAACTCCCACATCTTCCTTGTTGTGGGGCCCGCAGAGCGTAAAGCACTCGGGACTTCCGTCGGATATGGCGGCTAACTTCCAGTTAGGTGCCTGTCTAACGCGAATGGGGATAAAATAATTTAATCGTGCGGTCCTTCTCAACTTTACCTGGGGTTGTGATGCTCAAAGCTATTCACCCACCATTTCAGAGGTCCTCTGTGGCACAATGTAGCAGCTTGTTCTACTTCTCTTGGAGTGGAAACAGCTGATCAGTCATGTGAGTTAGGTTTGTAAAACCAGTTTTGTTTTCAGCGTGAGTTCACTTCTTTCTTTTTTTTAAATGTTGCTGTTATCATCATTTCTTTCTAATGTGATACTTCAAAAAGCACACAAAAGTACATTTATGGATCCCAGCCATTGTGACGACTGCTCATTTAGTCCAGATGCCAAAAAGTCAGCGACCCACTTGGCCAAAAATGTAGTTTCTTTGTAGAACAGCGTGGTCAGTAATGCTCTGACCTGATCCTGACCCGCTATCGGCCAAGTCCGGGCTGGGCCTGTTTGAGTTGAACTTCCTCGGATTCGACGAGGTAAGGGAAGAAAGTAAAAAAAAAAAAAAAGAAGGGGCAGGTGAGAGACGGATAGCATGACATTTTATCCGCCTCTGAGATGTGGCCAAAGTGTTTTCTCCGGCAGATGGAAGCAGCGTGGAAGCCAAGGCGAGGCTGCGAGGGTGTCTGGCATTTGATGATGGAGTGGGAGGGGGGCCTGTCCTTTACAAGGTGTGGGACGCGGGTTCAAATTGTGTTACTGCGCCGCGATTGATGGAGACACGTCCACCACCCACTAAGAGGGAGAGATGAAGAGAGAGAAGGAGTGAGTTTAACGCCCACGACAAATTGATGTGAGGCCGCGCACCGTCAGTCAAAACCCCGAAGAGAGGAAGACAGGCGGTTGTCTATTTTGTCTGTGTGCATCATGCGCGCCTTGACGCGGCACTCTCATTACTCAGCATTGCACTATGACTCGTGCCTTTCTGCTTATTGACGCCTCGATTTGGAGAGTTTCAGAAGAGCAGAAAGACTCGGGGCAGCTTTTATATCATCAAATTGCCCTAAAGGGGGGGAGGAAAGAAAAGCCTCCAGTTTTCCTGTCAGTGGGCGCTGCTGAGGCGCAGACCGTCAATAACGAGGCTGACAGAGCCAGCGAGGAGAATAGCATCTACCACCCACTGAGGCTCCGCGGGAACGCAGCTATTTGAGTGCAACAGCTCCAATCAGCATCTATTTAAAGACCGGAGCGCGCAGAGTGTGGGTTCAAGTCCACAAGAATCCTCTGCACGGCAACTTGTGAAACTCGACGGCGCTTGATTGTCGGACTGAACGCTCGCGTCGCGGTAAATAAAGAGGAGGGTGAGGGTGATGGCAGGGGAGGGGAGGGGGGTCTGTAGGTACTGCGAGGGAGAGCGCGCGCGTTCGCCTGGCTGCGATCGTTAGCATTAATTAAGACTCAACCTCGTCCTCGGCAAGTTGAAGTGGATCTGTGGCCATGGCAACCCACTCCCCACTGGTGAGCGGCGGCGAAGGCCTGCTGTCTCTCCGCTTCCTCCCCCCCCCCGGCAGTCATTGTGATTTGTGGAGCAATTACCACACAGCTAGAGGAGGAAGGAGCACTTCAGCGAGACAAGCCGGTGTCCCGCCTAATGCGTGACATCCTCGCGGTGTCTGCCAGCGAGCGCACTCACTCACGGTGGCAAGGACCCGAGTCTGGAGTGGAAATTAAACCACATGTTATGTCAGTCAGAGCGAGACAGAGGTGGAGGGGGTTTGCTTCGGGGTCACGGGGGGGCGGACGTTGTCTCGCAGGTGTCGTCGAGAGACACCTGCGAGACAACGCGCTGGGAAAATGAAATGAGAGTGAGGCCCAGAGACGTGTTGGTTTACTAACGGAGGATTTAAAAATAGCAGCGGCGAACAGTGCCCCGGAACAATAGCTAAATCAGAGTGGCAGCGTGTGGGAAATCTCTCAACAGGAGACAACAAAGCAAGGTTTATTTTCCGCCTCTGAGACAAACTCGCTTGAATCTAAATCACTCCTAATGGACGTGTCTCTCTCTAACGTCGTTCGAAAGTGTGTCTTATCTATGTCGACGGCAGCCGTGATGTGGGACGAGATGAGACGGATTAGCGGTTCTCATACCACCAGTAACACACTCGCAGTGGGTTTTGGATCTCGCGCTCATGATCCATCCTGAGATTGACGAGTTGGTGGGTGAATACTTACTAGCGCTGTCTGCGAGTCACAGTCGTAGGCAGATATCATGTAAACTGTTGGTGTTGTGTTGTCGGTCCTGTCTGTCTTGTTCCTCTGAGGCTGGTGACTGTTTACTTCAAATCCAAGGTCCCTTATTATGCTCATGTTCAAGTTCATGCTTTTATTTTGGGTGTCTACCAGACCGTGTTAACGAGGTTCGAACCTTTAAAAACACATTACCTTTCTCGCACTGTCCATTGCTGCAGCACCTCTATTCATCCCGTGTCTGAACGCTTAATGCCTGTCTCTTTGAGGCCAATCCTCCTGAAGAGCCCAGTCTGCTCTAATTGGTCAGCTCTCACAGGCCTGAGCAGGCACCGCCCACTGTGTATCTGCAGCAGCTCTGCCGGTCTTTTTGTGACCGGTCGGTGGTCACTGTACAGTTGTGACATCACAACCTTATGGCAGTCTTGACAGCAAGAGATGGCAGCTGCTGCTGTGGTTTAGGTTTAATGACCGGCGAGAGAAGCAGCCTTTTGTTTGACAGTGACAATAGGCTTAACGGCTCCTTAACAGGTGAGCATAGCTGCTATAGCATCAGTTATATCAGAAAAAATGTGTATTTCATTGAAGGATTGCAAGGAATGGTGACGAAGGCTCTCCTCAAAGGAAAAGATGTTTTCGACCCGTGAATGGCTTCGGCGAGAGTTTAATTTTGTTCCAGCTGGTTACGCTGGTGATAGTCCTCTCCTTCTGCTGAGGTGGCAGGTTGAAGTTAACCTGTGATAGACAGATTGTTTGTCGAATCACCTGCCATGTATTTTTTTTTTAAATGCCTTCCCTTGTCCAGTTTCTAGCGGCACCTTTCCAGATGGTTCTGTATAACAAACCATCTGGCACGTCAGGTTAGCTAAGGACCACTGCACGATCTGATACTGAAGTGTCGGAGTTGTTCCAGAAACATCCTAATTACTGTTTTTCAAGGGCCATGTTTGAAACTGACCAGTGACATTTTTGTAATGTAACTGGTCAGTGTCTGGTGACTTCGGGGGGGACTGGAAATACATAGGCGAAGATATACTTTGAAACTGGTGTTTAACATTGGTACCTACTTTAACCCAAACTATGTTCTCCTAAACCTCGCCTAGTGTTTTTAGTGTCAAAACCTAGCAAGATATTTACTGTACGTTGCCTAACCAGTAATTGATGTTGCCCAAACCTACCAAGTGGTTTAGTTCCCTAAACATACCCAAACTGACAGAAAACTGTAAAGACTAAGACAAAAAAAAAAATTGTAAATCGATTTATTTGATGATGTTCTAGGAACCACACCAACACAGCACTGCTGGAGCAAGGATTTCTAATCAGTCGTCAGCTGAAGTCAAAGCTAAGCCTAATAAGAATGTCATTCGTTTGGCAGATATTTGGTCAAACCACTGGAACAAATAGAATCTTTGACCTGATGATGGCGCTACATGCAACAGTCGCCGACATATTTTTCAGCCACAGAAAAAGCGGCGAGCAGAATTTGAATCATGTCGTCCGCAGATTCTGTGCATCACAGTCTTACAGTAAATAATCACAGGATCTCTTGGCCTCGCTCCAAATGCTGAATAACAAAGTGTGGTACGGTTGTACTCTGCTGACTACGCTAGTACACCAGAGCACATTAAAAGGGTAAAGCTAACTCCGTGGAGATACAAAGGAGCCCTGTACAACATGAGTCTATGACTTAAGGACTTGATGAGTTCCTTCTTCGACCAGCAGGTGGGAATCGATGCCCTAGGAGGTGAGGTCGTGCGGGGGGGATAAAGTGTGATTTTTTTTAAGAAAAGGAGTCATTTTCAGGATTTATATAATGCCAGCACTAATGAAGGTTAAATTGCTCTTTAATGGTCCCTGTGAGGATATTTACTGTGAAGGTTCTATGTACATATCCTGTAGGTGGAGAGAAAAACACATGGATGGTAAACTGCATAAACAACAATCGATCAAATCCACATGCTTTACTTTAATGTCTTCATGCATTTAGCAGAGAAACAACAACATATGAATCATTCAGAGGAATTGCCTCAGCTGACATCCTCCCCCACATGCTCTCAACTACTTCTAATTACTCCGTAGAAGTCTGTAAACTGTTTTCATTAACACGCCGGCGCTGGTTCGTAAAACATCCCGGTGTTAATGACTTCAAGTTTTCTGTTTTATAGAAGATGTTAAACATTATTTCCTCCTTTGGTGTATACCAGCGTACTGTTTGAACTCCTGCATGTTGTGTACTTTCATGGCATTGCATTCTGCCGCCATGTGATCTGCTCTGTTACAGTACGTGCAGTATTGAAGTCACAAACAGATCTGATGTCTAACAGTATGCACTGTGTCCACCAGCTGCCCTGAGCTGACCCACAGGGAGTGTTATCTGTTGTCAAAGACAGCATCGCGATCCTGTGACAGCCTCGGGCTCAGCTGCTCTCCAGCCATGTATGAACAGTGACATCGGCTGAGTCCCCTTAGTACCAGCACAGGACCTGGTTAAGTAGTGTGCAGGATCAGAAACCGGACGAGCAGCGAACAGGAGGAGCTTACTGTGGATTAATACTGCCATCTTGTGGTTGGGGGGAAGGCAAGAGAGGAATGGGATGAAACCTGTTGGTCTGGTCATAAACTAAACAACTAGTGATAGGAGAGTTTTATCCACCAAGGAGACCTCTCCTCTATTTTAACCCCACCCCAATCTTAAGGAGCGCTTGGAGGACGAGTGATAACAAAACTTTATCCTGGATATAAATGTTTACATTTATCTGAAATGATTCTTCAGTGGAATGAGTATTGTAAGTATTAAATAAAGGGAGCTACCCATGAATGGCAAAAAAAGAAATAAAAAATCCCACACATAAAACAAAGGCAACAAAAGGGGAGAGTTATGGAAAAGGTCACGGCTAAAATACAGCTTAAAATCGACGCTTCTATAGATATATGGTCACCATGGATAAAAGCCAAGTCAAAAATAAAGCAGCTTTGACTAACATGTCTTTGGTGAAATATGTTATATATATCATATTTTTTATTATATGGTTTTTTTTTCAGATTAAATTAAGCTTTGTTGTTCTTGTTGTTTCTTTGGTCTTTGTTTCTTATCCGTACGTCTCCATTCAAATAGATTCATATGTATGGCTATATTACAGAATGCAGAGATGTTTATTAAGTAAATGATTAAATATATTGGTTGAATGTACAAAATCTGATGATATACATGGAGTTTAGTTTACTCTTTATAACCAGTCTTTTGAAAACGGTTGAATTTCTTATATGTCTATAGAGAAAACGTTCCAAAAAAATAACCCAGATGATGTCATAGTGATGTCACCAGGGTTATCTTGGCTTAGGCTCGGACAGAACAAAAACGTCAAAAGAATTCCCTTGCCACCAGCAGGAGGGATGAAGTTTGACAGACAGAAAGAAGACGATTTAATTAAATATCTGAATGGGTTGCATTGTGGGAAATTTAGGATGCAGCGTTTTCCTGCAAATTAAGAACTACAAGTCTGAATATCAAAGCCTCTGCTGCTTTGATTTTTACTATTATTTCATGCTTTCTGTAAGTACTAAACCGTTTTTTTGCAATGGTCGGCTCAGTTTACCACAAAGGAGGCCAACCCAACAGATTTGACTCTCTAAAATCAACTTACAAATTTGACTTTTAAAAGACTCATCAATGTCAAAAACATGTTCAGAACGTGCATGTGATTAAATACCTTATGTTGAGCTATACAAGACTGCATCTAGAGTCTTTATTCCAAAACAACAATGATATTTTTGTCACAATAGATCACATTATGGCACAACACAGCAGAGCCTGTTAAGAAAATACAATCTCGGGAACCCCTGACACTTTACACCCGTCACATAGTATATGTTTCTCCTCCAGGCTGTCAACTGACGTGATCAAAGTAGCTTTCAAGTGTTAGTTGTTTATGTTGATACACACTGATTCACCGTTTCCCAGAGTGAATTGTATGAATTTTGAATCACTGGGGAAGCTTCACATATTCCCCCCCGAAACGAGAAGCAAAACAAATCTCATCGCAGCGGTTGAAGCTCCCTTATAGACGTGCTATTTCATCAGATGTGGCAGAGCTGCATCAGAGTACACTCTGTGCTGAAATACATCCGCTACCGCTTCATCATTAAAACCAAGCACTGGAACCAAACTGTATCTGCTCTCTGTTACTGTATTTCAGTCTTCAGACATTTTCTCTCTTTATTTTGGCATTTCTTTAACTTTGAGTTGCCTCCCTCTTTGAAATATGATATATCCAGATTGACCCATGTAGCAGCAGGATAGGCTACATAATCATGATCTGTGGGGTTGCCAGCTGTATTGAATGAAAACAAATAAGACATAATCACCTCAATGAAGGTAGTTGTTGTGATAATTTGTGTGAGAGAAAAAAATAATTCATAATTAATTCACAATTCATAAAAACGACATTTGATTTTAAGTCTCATTAAATGCTTCATGTAACATCTAAAAATGCAGAGAATTATAGCGTGGCCATTTATAAGTGTAGCTTTAGAGCGCTTGGTTTATGTGTTTATAGTGGCAGTGAATTATTTTACTCTTAACTAACTCTTTACAGTGAATGGGACTAAACAAGTTCCGGTATAAACTCGATCCGTCGCGCATGCGTAAAATAGCTCGCCATGGTTTATAACTGACGTGTGATTTCTCTCTCGACACTCAAATCCTCTTTGGTCGCCACGGTCAGCCACGCTAGCGTCGAAATTGCTTTGTTATCGTCAAGCACAGGCTGCTCCTCGTAGTTTGTACATTTAGACCACAGTTACGATACGAGTGTGTTCGTTTAATTGTATTATAAATACCAATACTTGCTGCAAATAAGTAGATACGCTTTGTTTAAACGTAACTACTTCCGCTTAACGTGTTTTCCCATCATGCTCTGCAGCCGAGGATATGTTTTAAATTCGACGAATTCAGGTTTTTAGCTAGCACCAAATCTGTTGTGTTGCTAAAATTATTACTTACAAATGTTTACATAATTCAAATGTGTTTGTAAGAAGACATGTGTTATAACTGCCACCATGTGCTAGAGAGATTTACGGGTGCATTGGTATAAATACAACAAGAAAGCTCAGGCTCTCTCGGTTGGTCCGATGGCGGTGAGATTTCAATTGATTGCTACAGTGAGTTACAGAACCTCTACGTTTCTTCTCTCCCCTCCCTCACCGCCGACCTTGACCAGCCTTTTGACCATTTAATCTCCAGCTTTTAGTGATTTTACTGGAAATTATTATGAAAATAATACACGAAAAATATCATTTTAGCTTTGAAACCAAATGCCATTATTGCCACAGTGTAAATCTTGAAACCCATCAGATTTCCTCTGATCCTGTTATATGTTTCCAGATTAATGTAGTATACTAACCAGCTCTTTGTAGCCAATATGTGATGCAGTGTAGATTTATTCTCTGTGCAACTTAAATTTGATCACAGTAGCATGATTTTAAATACACTTATCAAACAATGTAGGCATTGATTTACCAAGTTTATCACTCATAACGATTGATTGAATGATTGTAGGCAGAAAACTCCATTCTTGCCATTTTATTTGCTTTCTAGCAGCTCCTTATTGCAGTCGTGCAAAAACCGAGTCACTTTTACTTCATCGCTTTCATGGAAGTAACTTGTTAAAGCATGATAGTCTATTACTGAGTACAGATCTTAGTGGTGTGACACATTCCTATCATGCTAGTCTGGGGATGTTGCAGTGAAGCATTAGTGGCATCGAACAGTAGAAGAGCTAAATAAAAAAAACACCAAACGGTGACAGACATTAGCTCTATCAAGACATCACACCGAATTCTGTGATCTTATTAATCACTGCACTATAATGCCACATAATTATTTAATATTCAATTCATTTCATTATTTTGAGCTGCTGTCACTTAAAAATGTGACAGCAGCTCAAAATAATGAAATGAATATTAAATAATTATGTGGCATTATAGCGCATTAAGTATTTTACCGTAACTGAAATTGACAGCTATTCTTGTTGCCATTTAACATGTTTTTCTAATGCTAAACATATGAGGATAGGAGCAGAAATACAATTAAATAATGCATCAAACGAGCACACATCATGAGGAAGGTTATGAAGTTTATTAGAAATACCAACCAGACTGGAATCATACAAAAGCAGCACTGATGCTCGTCTAAATGTCCATTTAACTCTCCAGATCTACGTCACTTACAGGGTAACCCCGCCCCCACACAACTCCATCACTCCCGTCTTTCCAAAAACAAGTCTGACTTCCAATTCGATTGATGATTTATGTTTTTAAGCCAATAAACAAATGTAATTCAGACGAATAATAATTCTAAATCTATGAGTAGATGTCCGTGTGTGTGTCCCATCTTCTTTCACAACAGTCTCAGTTTGTACTCCACCATCATGTGTGGCTCGCCCATCATTTCACTCTGGGCTGGATCTGTAAGGTTAACAGGACACAGACATAGTGTGGCAGTTAGATATTACATTCAAACCGTTGGGTCTGTGACTGTGCAAAAGGGGGAAGGGATTAAAGTCTCACCATTGAGGACGTCATCAAAGCCGATGGCCTCGTCGCTGCCTCGCAGAGTGTCCAGAGCCAGGTTTGAACTCTGTAAGAACGGCAGACGCTGGATCTGGAAGGAGGATGGAGACATCAGGAGTTATGACAGAAACTAACACAACTGAAAAGATGTGATTGGGTGAATTGTTATTAGAAGTGGGGATTTGGGTGAGAAAGACATGCAGTTACCTGTCTAGCTGCCCTGTACTCCATCTGCAGTTTGAGAGGAGCATGAAGACCCTGGATGTTTCTGAGAGTGGAGAAATTCATCTTGTCCTTGTTCAGCTGGAACTGCAAACCACAGAAACAGTAACAGGGACAAAAAGGATCATTTCCACGTATTCACATGCTGTCCACTCTGATTTAGGTGGGATTAAACAGAGTCTGGGCTAATGATCTGCTTCAACCAAAGTCGGTTGAACTTGGCTTCTCTCTTACAATTCAGATTACTCACATTTTTTTCTGACAGCTCCAGCGAGTGGCTTGGTAGGAGCTCATTCTTTACACTGGAAAAGCTGGTTGGGAACAGAAGAAATGCAACAAGCAGGTGAAAAGGAGCATCATTTACAAATCTATGACAGGGGTTGTCCAAGTTTTCATGACTGAGGGCCAATTAAGAGAGCTAGATAGGTGTTAAACATGATGCATGCCTGTCTGAGGGCAACAGTTTGAGAAACTCTGACTTAAAAACACCAAACTGTTACAGCAGCTCCTCTTGCCAGAAACAGCTGTCACACAAACAACAGTCATTACAAGTAAACGTTCAGGCCAAATAGTTGTGTCTGTAAAAATACTTTCTACATGTTGCTCTCTCTTATGCAGACAGTCGCTCTCAAACCAAATATCTAGTAGTTTTATTATTGACCAGGTAATTTTGTAACAGCATATACTGTAAGTAGTGTATTTGTATATAGCACTGCCTGAACAATAAATTTTCAGGCAGATAACTATATAAACACTGATCAACCAAGATATGAGGAGCTGTATATTTTGTGGGTGATTTGTGAATTACCTTAAACACATTTATGTTTATTTTTGTCCTGGAATATCCTGGGAAGCAATGGTATATATTTTCTATATGGATTGATTGTTCTATATTTGTTAAAAAGGAGCACTATGTAGTTTGGGGGAAAGAATAAACAAACTATTGTAGTAACTGAATAAACGAACTGACCTTAAAGGAAAACAGAGTTTCATACTGTTTTACTATGTTTATATGTGGCGGACCCTGCCAACTTTCTAGCTCCAAACAGTGTTCTGGTCACCTTATTATCCTCGGAGAACAGATTACAAATGAATATTACCTCATCAATAATGTAAATATTAAACGTCTCAGTTTGAATTTCTACTCTGAAACTACCTAGTTCCCCCTTAAAAGTAAGCCATGTAACACTGAAACAGACATTGAAATATAAATATTCATTAAATCATGTTGAGACTAGTGGATGTGCGAATTTACAACAAAAACCTTATAGCATTGTTTTTATACTGACACAAAAC
Source organism: Diplodus sargus (assembly GCA_903131615.1). Classification (NCBI taxonomy): domain Eukaryota; kingdom Metazoa; phylum Chordata; class Actinopteri; order Spariformes; family Sparidae; genus Diplodus; species Diplodus sargus. The sequence continues at coordinate 1,372,088 of CAEMYA010000212.1, forward strand.
TGTCTGTCAGAAATCTCATTGGTTACATATCTGTCGTTAATGCACAGCAGATGGATGTTTGTGTGTCTTAACTTACCCGCTACGCAGAGAGTCCTGCACTCCATAAGCTCCGTGAGGACATAAGCCGGCCACAGGGACACTGTCTTTGAGCTGAGAGCGGAGTCCTCGAGTATCCTGTGACAAACACAAACCACACACGTCCACCGTTTACAACTGCTGATATTTCGTTTACAGACGCAGAGAGCTTAAATCACCTCTTCAAATCTCTGCGAGCAAGTTAAGGAGCATCATGGCTAAGCGCTAGCTAGCATTAGCTCGAGTGACTAATCAAATTCGCGACTACTGGATTTCCGAGGACACACAGGCAAAAGACAAATGTACAAGGACGTGAAATGAATATGCGTTTAAATACAGGCAACAATGTCGCGCTAACCACTGTGGTTTGGACACGATAAATTGTAATAAAACGGAAAAGACCGCTTCCATACCATACTGATTCCGTTTCTTCCCCTTTCCTTTCGATACACTGCAACATCCGGTTGAGACGCGTTTTCATGACGACACATCCGGTGTAAGCCGGTAATGTGTATAATTTGGTATTTAAAAACACGACACAGTGGCACGGATCCGATCACTGTATGTGTGATTGGTTTGATTTTAACCACTTTGTTGTGGACATCACGACGCCGACTAGGTTTTCACACTATAGTAACACCAACACTGGTCATAGTTAACATTGTAGCTTGGACCTGCTACCGTTTTGTTGTATGGGGGTATAGCTCAGTGGTAGAGCATTTGACTGCAGATCAAGAGGTCCCCGGTTCAAATCCGGGTGCCCCCTCTTTTCAAGAATGTTACGCACGAGTTAACTCACTTGTATGTTTACAAAACTTCAAATGCTTTAACGTCCAAATCTCCTCGATTTTGGGGCAGTTGTCTCAGACATATCACATGTTTGACAATAGTTCTACAGAGTTTTGATACACAGAATCATGACCAACAATCATGTGAACATTTGTTGAAATGATGAAATTTTAATGTATAGAAATGTGTGTGTGTGTAAATCCCCTTATATATGTGTAAATCCCCTTTAAAAGCATGGGGTCTTACTGGTTTAAATGATCTTATAACCACTGGCAATCCAGTTGTACTACAGTGAGTTGGGTTAGTCTATGATCCCCCCACATATGTGTCAGCATGCAAATGTTATTAAAGCTTTCTCAATAAGAAATAAGAAAGGTTACACTATTATAAGGTTTGGAATATAAGCTTATCAATCAATCAATCAATCAATCAATCAATCAATCAGATCCTAGTATCCCGTTCGGTTTCTCTTTGGAGAGTCCGTCTCCTGTTTCTTCAGGTACTCAGCGCCCCATGAGAGAGGAAGGAGCTCCTCCAGTGTCATCGTGGTGTAGGATCCATCCACCTTAGTCATGAAGACGGAGATATCTCCAAACTGAGAGGAGAGCGGTAAGATTTTAAAGACTGAAAAAGAAATTGCTCTGCTATAATACAAAAATAAGTCAGCTTTATGACTGCTTTTAAATGCTGGATAGTGTATGGAGCTGTGTTACCTCTCTGATGACCTGTCGGCAGGCTCCACAAGGAGGGATCACCCGGTCCTCAAGATCACTGCAGAGAGAAATTAGATGAATCAAAGTCTGGTCTCTCTCTCGGCAGCAAATGTCACATTAGTAGAAGTAAAAGCAGAATTCAAATCAGAAGTGTGAATCTTCAGAATCACAAAAACACATTAAGGCCAAAATAAAAACAGTGATATAAAGAACCTGGAAACAGCGATAGCCTTACATTTCCTGTGACCTTCAGAAACAGCCTTGTTTATAGCAGTCCTCTCTGCACACAGGCCGAGGTAGAAGCATGCATTCTCAACATTGCAACCTGTCAAGAAAAAAAGAAACAAGGTGTTTCACCCTTTTACAGATTTCAACAGTCAACAGTTTGTTATGCTGGAATCTACAAAGCCAACAAGACATCTGTCCACAAAAGCAACAACCGACACACAGAAGTGACATTTCTTACTTCTAAACGTAACAAATACCTGCTGTACATGTCACTGTCACTCATGTGACTTTTTTAAAATGGCAAAAAGTTCATGTTGTACCTGAGAAGATCTGCCCATCCTCTGTTAGCAGGGCTGATCCCACCCTGAGCTCACTGTAAGGGCAGTAAGAGAACTCTTTGGCTCTGTGGGACTCCTGAATGAGAGATTTGATCCAGTCGTCTGCGGCTCCAGTCTTCAGGTTTGCCATTTCAGCTGCATAGATTCAGTCCTGTAAAAAATCCACGACTCACCGTACAGTATGCTCAGGCAAAATTATTCACTTCGTCTCTGTGCTTTATGTTGAGATCCCTCTTCTTTAAGTAGCTCCTTTCCTCAAAATTACCGTCTGTTTGCATGAGGGATTTGGCTAACAGTCATGCAAAAGATTCAAATTTCACCCAAAGCAAATTCAGCTTTTTCTTTATTTTGCCTTTCGAGTACAATGACCCCCCCGAAGCAGGTCAAACTAGCACATAAACATACTTTAAACTGTCGCTTCAAATTGAAATTGAAGTGTCGCCTGAGAAATAGGTGAACTGTTCCAGATGATGACGCGGCCATTAAGTGTAATTTAGTCTGCATACATTCGGTACACGCTGTGACAGACGTCTGAAGCGTCTACATCTAGTTTACCTACCACATTCAAGGACGAAGGCCCGTTTTGAGAATCCATTTTGAATGCGCACACTGTTGCCTCTGCTCTGGTCTGGTATGTATTTGGCTGGCAAATGTGCAGAACATTCAAATGACACCCTCTGATATTCACAGGAACTGTTTGAAATGTAAATCAGGTTAGTGGGTGCAGCCAGTTGTCTCCAGATATAACCAGCTCGATCTGGTTCAATGCTACTTAGATTCATTAGTGAGATTATAGATTTTGTTTGACTTTGGGTCACAGAAGTTAATCTCACTCAAAGATGAGATAAGACTTCTAAAATGAAAAAAACAAAAAAAACATCAGAGAGTAAGTGAACATCGTTTCCACGTCTTTGGAAATCCACACAGCACATTCGCACCGGGATGGTTTTGACATAAATTATTTTATTCTGTTCTTAATAACAGTCTCCATCAGCAGCATCATCATCATCACAATCATCATCAGCATCGTCATCATCATCATCATCATCATCACCATCAGCAGCATCAGCAGCAGCAGCAGCAGCAGCCTCATGTGGATCTAGCACAGGCAGATGTGGATAACCATCTGGAAGAGGAAGAGAAGGATGAGAGAAAGTGAGGAAGAGAGGGACAAAGGGATAGAGACAAAAACAGAGTGGTCACCAACATTTTGTATCACAGTAGATGAGAAATATGCAAGTGGGAACACGGCATTGTTAGTCCAAAAGCTGAACAGCAGATGGCAGCACAACATACACTATGAAGAAATGAAAAGGAGTATTCTCACCTATGCTCCTCTCAGAGGAGTGGCTGCACGCCAGACTTCTCCACTCCTCCATGTAACTGCACAGGCAAAAGTACAAACAAAACCCAAATCACACACATCCAATTATTTTCTCCCACATTACAGCTTTGAAGCATCAGAATGTCTTGACTTTGTGGATCTTACTCCTCAAAGTTGAGAGTGTTGGTCCAGGCCAGGAGCTCTTCCAGCTCCCAGTCCTTGGCTGTCTCATCGTCTCCCTTCTCCTCAGTGACGCCCGTCCCTTCCTGGGCTGAGTTCTCCACCAGCGCCGCCATGTACCCGTGTTCTGGATCAGTCTGCAGACGTCCCCGGTTATACCTGAATGTAAGGGACGGACGGCACTTGGTCATGTCACAGAAGAGTATTTTCCACATGTTTTGATAGAAAAAGACAGAAAGGGACTTTAATGCCCATGTGACGGTTGGCAGACCTGCAGTGTGTTAACAATTAAGCCAGACAGAGTCTGCACCGTTCACGCTATTCCATTCAAAAGACGTGGCGCCACACCAGGCATGACTCATATAATCAACTGCTGTCAGGCTGTTTCAGCGGCGTGTTCCTGAAAACCTGCAGCCACACGACCCTTAATGGGATAGTTTAGACAGGCCTGGGAGGCAAACTGGTGCTCTGAGTTACACCCGATATTAGTGCTAACACGCTAATGTGTTAGATCATCCGCCTGATTCAGTGCGTCATGGTTCTGGGTTCTGGTTAAATCGTTTCATGTTTTATTCTGGCAGGTTCATCCTTGTGTGTCATCTTTTCCTCACCTTTTAGCTTCCAGTCAGTATCTGCTTCCACCTTTTTTTGACTGTCCCATTAGTTTCACCTGACTGTCGTTAGGCTCCCCTCCCTTGTGTATTTAAGTCATTAAAGTCTTGCCCTCTGTGGAACTCCTCATGTTCCCTGGCCTCGTGCTTTTGGTTTCCTGCCTGTGTTCTCAGAGTTTCTGGGCTGTAATTGGTTTTGATTCTTTTCGGTGTTGTCCCAGCTGTTTTTTGTTGCTTGGGTTTTTGGATTCTTGGGACACAAATCAACTTGTGTGATTACCTGCAGATGCACCGGAGCGAGAGCAGAGCCGCCCCAGCTGCATCTCATCTCTTTAATCAGGCTTCTACAAACATTAAGCCCTGCGACTTCAGCTCTGCTACCAGTTACTGATGCAATACTTTGGCCCAATTTATTACCAGTGTTGCTATTTTTTTGTTGTTGCCTGTTTTTCCAGGACTCCTCCTATCCTCTGTTTCCCTAGTAGTCCCGTCTGTTCTAACTCATCAATTGCTCTGACCTGGTGATGGTGCTAGATGAAAAGTCAGGAGGGATTATCGAGGATTATCGAACATGAACGTCTGCACCAGAGTTCGTGACGATCCATAGAATGCTTGTTGAGATATTTCCCTCGAGACCAACTCAAACTGGCTCTCGAGGGAAGTCAGGGGATCGCCAAAGTCCGTGGCAGCCGTCCTCGCGACAGTCCATCCAGCAGCTGTGATATAACGGCCTGTCCAACATCCCTACGATCTAAAAACATTCACTGCATGATAAAAACGTTTTCAACCCATTCCCCAAGCTGTGATCTCTAATTTAGTAAAAGATAGAATCCTAAATGAAACATGCCCTTGGTCATTTATACAGTTGTGTGTATTAATCATAGTCCATTATTTGATATCTCCGCACAAAAGACGCAAGTTCCTGAATTTCAAAGCTACGTCCCCTCGGGCCACTGAGGTTAAAGACCTTTAATACACAATCAGAACTGCAGCGTTTTGTTAATCAACCTGCCGCTTTCTAAAAGGTCGACAGGACGCTTCCTTTCAGAGAGGCCGGCGTTTTTTTGCTCTGTGAATGGAGTTAAATAATAATACATACTTGATTAGACACAAACCCAGGCTAGAATTTGCCGTTGCCCTCCGCCATCTGCGCCTCCTCAAACTCACATCTGCGTCAGCCATTCCATTTTCCTCCTCTTCCTCCACTCGTCTACATCCCGTCGCCGCTGCAACTTGGAATAGTGGAAGTCTTTTTTCTTGTTGGCGCCGACCTCCGCGGGGTCAGCTGTGGGCACCACCTGTCAGAGAGAAGAAGAAGAAGCGCTTGGACAAAGACTTCATAACATCTGTGCATGTCATCTGAAATGAATCAAGTGTCGGAGAGCATTACGTCTCAAAACGACGCGTTTAATAGTGTCTGTTTTATCTGTTTAACACAAGAGCATCAGACTCTCAGGTAACAGGCTTCTCCACCTTGCAGCAGAAGAGCCTCCAGCTGTTGTTCTCCATGCGCCGGTACCATCCTGATCGATCCTCCTGCCCAACAGGCGGGCCTTTTTCAGACTGCGGGGCTGCAGGCTTCTTCAGGCCTTGTCTGGTGTAATTACTTGGGCTGCTAGCACACACGTCTGTGACGGGCCGATGGGTGAAGATCTTGTAGTAAATGTTGGGCGGAAAAGTCATCTGGAGGCAAAGTTAAAGTTGAGATGTTCGGAGTTACGTCTGCATTGTTATACTCGCGCAGTTGCTGGGTAAATTATCAATGTTCCTCCATTCGGCTCTCACCCCTCCAAGTCGAAATCTGATGAAAACCCCCGCAGCGGCATCCAGCAACTCTGCCTGGCGTGGGAAAATCCAATTTGACCATTTATTCAGCATTCTACAGCATATATATATATATACACACATTTCCTTTTTCAATGAGAGCATGGTTTCTGTCACCTCTCGGGGATTGACAGTTTTGAGTATCCTCTGTGGATCCTGCTGGTTGCAGTGGCTGATGCGATATTTGAAATATTTGAAGACCTCTCTGTACTGCAGTTTGGGAAGAAAATTAGTTTTTAGTCGATGCCTGTTTACTTTGAGTCGTGTGTGTGTGTGTGTGTGTGTGTGTGTGTGTGTGTGTGTGTGCCAGAGCAGCAGTGCTCACCACATATCTTATCCAGGCCCTCTGGATTTTTCTGGCTGCTATCTGCTGTTCGTCCTGCAGACTGGAGGTGTGCGAGGAAACGAAAGGAGGTGAGAAGGTAACAGTT